>CM059812.1:39988563-40083563 GCA_030435695.1 Brachymystax lenok tsinlingensis
ACCACCCCCACCACCACCACCTCCACCACCACCTCCACCACCCCCACCACCCCCACCCCCACCACCTCCACCATCACTTCCAGCATCACCACCACCTCCACCGCCACCACCACCTCCAGCACCACCTCCAGCACCCCCTCAACTACCACCTCCTAACCACCTCCACCACCACCTCCACCACTACCACCTTCTCCACCTCCACCACCTCCAACACCTCCAACACCATCTCTACCTCCACCACCACCACCTCCACCTCCTGAAACCTCCACCACCACCACCACCACCATATTCCCAGACTCTCCACCAGACAGACAGCACCAGACCTATCTGAGAACTTGGGGTGGGGGGGAGAAAGTAGGGGACTAGGGAGGGATTGTGACCGGGGGGGTTGAGATATTTTTAATTAATCGTGGTTCCAGAAACTAACGGATTATATTTTATGAATCATTGTCCAAACAGAATATAAATATACATTTCACAGTGAGCACGAGGAATGAACGATTAGCAGGATGGTTTGGGGTGGAACGGGACGTTTCCCCAGGCCAGGGTGGAACATAATGTCCTAAATAATAACATTATTAGCTTGTATTGATTCCTCTCTCTGAGAATTAGACTGAGGGTGAGGAGGAGGAGGAGGAGGAGGAGGAGGAGGGGGAGGGGGTGACAGAGTATACTGGTAATGCTTCACAGTCTCCTCTCTCCTCTCCCCCTCATTTTTTCCTCTCTCTCTCTCTCTCTCTCTCTCTCTCTCTCTCTCTCTCTCTCTCTCTCTCTTTCTCTCTCCTCTCTCTATCCCATCTTCGTCTGTGTCCTCTCCTCCCCCTCCTCTTTCTCTCTCTAATTATTTCTCCCATAAGCCAGGCTTCCTACAGAGCAAATAGCAGAGTCACTGGGTGAAAATTATGTAAATATTATTAAAGCGACTCGGGCGGGAAAATTCATTTGCGCCGCCGTGCCGAGGCCCCTGTCTGTCTGTCTGTCTGTCCTTGCGGATTCTTTTCAATTTATTTGCAAATAAAGGTGCGAGCCTGATCGCGAGGGATGAAGGAAATTTAGCCTGCCAGTAAACAGTGCTTCCTCAGTACACACACTCCTCTCTATACACACACACCAGCCTGAAATAATGGTTTTAATAATTGGGATTTCACTTCCTGGGGAATTGGTGGCGTTTACACTTGACAAGCTAACGGGATAACACCATATATACCTCCTTCTGCTCTCTCCTATACCTCTCTCTCCTATACCTCTCTCCTATACCTCTTTCTCCCCCTCTCTCTCTCTTCTCCTCTTTCTCCTCGACAATATCTTCTATACCTCTCTCTCTCCCCCTCTCTCTCTTCTCCTCTTTCTCCTCGACAATATCTTCTATACCTCCCTCTCTCCCCCTCTCTCTCCTCCTCCTTTCCCCTCTACAATATTTTCTATACCTCTCCCCCCTCTCTCTCCCCCTCTCTCTCCCATCCCCCTTTCTCCTCTACAATTTCTTCTATACCTCTCTCTCTCCCTCTCTCCCCCTCTCTCTCCCCTCTCCCCCCTCTCCCTTTCTCCTCTACAATATCTCCAATACCTCTCTCTCTCCCCCCTCTCCTCCCTCTCTCCCCCTCTCTCCCCTCTCTCTTTCTCCTCTACAATATCTTCTATACCTCTCTCTCTCCCCCCTCTCCTCCCTCTCTCCCCCCTCTCTCCCCTCTCCCTTTCTCCTCTACAATATATTCTATGCCTCTCTCTCTCCCCTCTTCCCCTCTCTCCCTCTCTCTCTCCCCCTCTACAATATCTTCTATACCTCTCTCTCCCCACTCTCCCCTCTCCCCTTCTGTCTCCCCTCTGTCTCCCCCTCTCTCTCCCCTCTCAATTTCTCTTCTACAATATCTTCTATACCACTCTCTCTCCTCCCTCTCCCCCCCCCTCTCTCCTACTCCCTGACTTCACATCAGGTTCCAACTTCTGCACATATTTATTTTCTCTCTGTCTTTCTCTCTCCTTCTCTCGAGGGACCCGCGAGGCCCCATTAGAACAAATGGTGAGGGAAGGAAGCCCGCGTGGCCTGGTTTTTGTAAAGAGGCGCACGCCGCCGTGCCGCAGCCTGTCCTATTATGTGTGCGACACATGATCAATAGCGGGATAGCGCCACGACATCAATATAAGTGACAGAACAATGAGGGATATCATCGGACATCTATCTTAATATAGCCGCCTACAAGGGGCTGGAAGCCCAGCCGGGGAGGCAGAGATAGAGGGACGAGGGAGGGGGGAGGGAGGGATGGGGGAGGGAGAGAGAGAGGGGAGGGGATGGATCACATGAAAATTCCGCCCCACGAATCCCCATCTCCCTCCTCATCTCCTCCTGTCCAATATGCGCAGACACACACATACACACACAACCCCTCTCTCTCTCTTTCTCTGCAGCTGCCTGGGCTATTATTTTCCAATTTCAATTTGACACCCCTGCCTTTCATGCTAATTCTATTATTGTAGGGAGTTTATGTGATTTCATATCACTAGAAATCGCTCATGTATAATAACCCTTTGGGCTAGAAAGAAAAAAAAACAACCCAACCCCGGAAACCTGCGGTAGCCGGTGGGAAAATAATTACTTTAATATCCAAACTCAGCAGGAGGCGCGAGGAGGCGCGGGGACGCGCAGGGTCCTATAGCCCCCAGCCCGTAACCTCATTTCAACGGAGGCCTTTCAAATGAATAAATTTGTTAAAGCAATAAATACAAACAGCTAGTCGGACTTTACTAGAGAGAGAAGGGAGATGTATCCGCTAGAAAACCCACAACAACAATAACCCAAGCGCTAGCCTACCACCAACGGTCAGGCCAACACCAGGCCTGGTCTGATATATCCCCGGAATGATACAGGCTAACGCCGTTCTCCTGTCCCTGGTTCAATGGTCCTCCAAACAACAGTGATTTCATTTAAACAATAACTTTATTTATCAAAAATGTTTACATATATAAATATTTATTTTTATTTTTTTAGACTTTTCTCAAAAGAAATGTACAATGTTTGAGGATGTTTTGTTGCTTTTCTATATTTGAGATGTTCTGTCTTTTTCTCCTTTTGAAATAAACATTTCTAGAACTTCCGTTTGGAAAGTAGGAGGCAATACAGCGCCGTCTGAATCTATCAGAGAATCTGTTCAGAAAATTGAACAATACAGTAGTTCAGTTTGATATGTTTTAAAAGGTGTCTTGTAGCTTTGGGAATGTTTAGATCTTGTCTGTGGCTGAGCAGGCTCGGTTGGCCTATTTGAGTCTGTCTCTGTTTATATAATGCTCCAGCTCCAGCGTTAGTCCATATCCACGTCTTCTCCATCTGTCCCGGGCTCCGCGTGACTCTCCGGCTTGACGCCAGAACACTGCAAGGGCTCCGGTGACGAGTCCTCTCTCGTGCCCTCTCCAGTGGGCTCACTCTGACAGCCGTTAACGTCCGTTACTCGTGACAAGCCCGGTTGGTCATCACCCTCGCGGCTACCGTCACTAGCCGTGCTGGACTGAGTTGAACTGGTTGTCGTTAAAGTCGTTTGAACAGAAACAGAGCTCTGGGGTGGCGGGGAAACGGAATCTGGAGCATTATTGTTGTAACTTCCCTGCTGTGCTTCGCTCGTGTTCCGGGCCACACAGTTACTAACATGATTGTGGTGGTGGTTGAGGGGTTTGTTTAGGCCCAAATGAGCCAGATGATGAGAGTTGATATAACATGTAGATTCACTAGTCACACATCTCTGTCCCTGTCCCGGGTTAGGCCCGCTGCTACTGCTGTTGTTGTTGATGTTGTTGTCCTGGCACAGCCCGGTTTTCAGGGCCGTCTGCGGGACAATGAAGCCCAGTGGCTGATGGGTAATGGGGTACAACAGGAAGTGACCCTTCCCTATCAACGGCCTCTGATTGGACAGCGAGCTGAAGTCCAGCTGTGGTTTCCGGCGAGGTGTGGCGTCAGAGAGAAGGCTCTCCACGCTGAACGGGTTTAGTTTCTGGAGGCCTGAGGACCTGGAGCCGCCGAGTCCAGGACCATGCGTGCTGCCCGGGGACACCTGCTCCTGGACCCCAGGTCCAGGTTCTATCTCCCCTGCGGTTCTTTGGTTGTTGTGGTGGTGGTCGTGGTGCTGGTTCTGGACGAGACTAAACCGGGGTCGGGTTTGGGTTTGATCACAGCTGGCTGGTTCCGTTTGGTGGTGGTGGTGTCGTCCTCCCGGTTCAGAATGAAGGCTCCCGTTACAGTTGGATGAAGGCTGCTGCTCATTGTCGGTGATCTGTGACACACCGCTGTCGCTGTCTGACCCGCCGGGTGTGTGGAAGAGGTCACCGGAGAGTAACTTGTTTTGAGACTTCAGCAGTTTACGCTCCTGTTTCCGTTTCTTTTTCTCCGCGCGCTCCAGTTCCCGACGCGCGATCTCCTCCGCGTCCATGGGTTCTCCGCTGCACGTGGTCGGGTGGGAGTTGTGCGCTGGCCGCCCCGGGCCTTTTTTTGTGTTCTCCTTTTTCCTCCATTTAGCGCGCCGGTTTTGGAACCAAACCTACACGCGCACACAGACGCACACACGCACGCGCACACACGCACACACACACACACGCAGGGAGCCAAGAATGGGGAAATTGGTTTTGTTAATTTTCTATGCATCTTGTTAGGGTGAATCTCTCTCTCTCTCTCTGTCTCTCTCTCCTCTCTCTCTGGCTTTCTCTCTCCTCCTTTTCTCTCCAAAGTCATGTAAAACAAGGCCACAGATTGAATAGTGAAACGAATTATGGCTCAACTTGTCCCACATAAAAGCTAGAATAAAATATGTGTTTTAATAAAATGTATTAATTTTATTGTATTCGATAAAATTATGAATAAACTGATATAAAATGTATCTCAACCAATAATATTATTTAGATATTCGTGGCAAAAAGACGAGCTTTAAATCAAATTATACCAAGACCACATAATTCTGAAATATTAATTGTTATTATTTTTGTTAACTAAATGACAGATCAGAGGTGCAGTTTGTAGTATTTATAAATCCAACCGGATCATAACTCATTAACAGACTAGTCCATGTTGAGAAACACTGAGACCCCAAAGAAAACAAATATAAGTTAAAGGCTACCCCCTCTCTCTCTCTCTCTCTCTCTCTCTCTCTCTCTCTCTCTCTCTCTCTCTCTCTCGCTCGTCTTCTCTCCCTCCATCTCTCACCTAATTATGATTAAAACGCAGCTGAAGCCCTAACACAAACATACAATGCGGCCAATATATCCAATAACAGATGTCAGTCACCAAATAGGCCTAGTCTATATTACACACCGACATCACAACTTCTCCTCCGATCCACAGATGCGCCTTCCTAATTGTCAATCGAGAGTCAGTGTGATAACTAATTCTCCCATTTACGTTTAATTCTACCGTAGATAATTCGGCCTATCCCTCTCAATTCATCCTGCCTCCGTCTCCGTCTCCCCCCTCCCTCTACCCCGCTCAGAGAGCAGCTTTCCACCGCAGTGTGCCAGGGGGGCCTCGCCGCCTGTGAGCCCACACCGTCCGGCCTCACAGCACACACAGCCCGCATGTTCGGCGCTGATAACGCAGGGAGTTAGCGTTGAGATTGAGAAGTGGGCTGCGTGTTTGTCACGTGTTACGGTGCGTCGACGGAAACAACATCACAATAGCCGTGTTTCTTATGAATTTGTAATGTTGGAGTATATCTCCGCGTGCAAGAACCTGCTGCCGATAAAGAAGCACTAAGCAGCTTGGAGGAATAGTAATCTGTGGTTTAAAGAAGACGAAATCCCCAAACAACACACACACACACACACACCAGAGCCATGCTCGTTTAGTTTTACAAGGAAACACAACGACTAAACCAAAGCCCCAAAACACCAAGCCAACAGCATTCCTGTCTGTCTACATTTCCATGAAGTTATACCTCAATCAGTAAACACATCAAATACACACACCACCATTAAGCACACAAACAAATCTGAGCCTGGTGGGAAAATGAAAATGATGTCGTTGAAAATAGTGTGTTATTTTGCATTGATATTGCGGATGAGTCGTCGTCTTTAAATAGGCCTAGGAACGTGTTGTTAAATAGAACGTGAGTGCGTTTTGTGCAGCCTATAGATTTAGCCTATAGGAAAGAAGTAGTAGACTGTGTTATCACTGGCCTACAGCTTTATTCGGTCCGGGACATCCATGGCAATAAAACCAGATCATTTTTGGCATTAAAGGGATCGGCATCTCCTTATATCTGACGGGTAAATTTGAGTAAAACTCCACACACCCGGAGAGGTTTAAAGGTGGTGTTTTTACAACACAGAGTCGTCTTGGTAGTCCAGTAATGAAACAGCATGCTGGACAAATTACCGGTCACTATTTTGTTGTCGGGAATATTTGTAGTTGGTTAAGGCTGTTTTATAGATGATTTATTAATGAATATTTAGTAAAAAAATGAATTATTGGAATATTATATTAGGTTAAAAATCTAACTTGATAATAATAATAAGACAAAACAATACTAATACTAATAATAACACTTTTAATATTTATAATATTGTAGGCCTATTGATCTTCTAATTATCTTTAACAGCATAACAGAAAATACAAATTGTCTTGATTTCAATATCAAAATAGAAATTGACATGAATTCATAGCCCACAAATTTAGCCTCTACAAATTCAAATAATCGAAGGAATAATTTTTTTTTTTTTTACCAATTCCCAATTTATCTTAACAACCGTGATATATGAGATGTTATTATTATTATTATAATATATATATATATATATATATATATATATATATATATATATATATATATATATATATATGTTACTATATATGTGTTTGTGTGTTATGGTTGAGAAACTCACAGCAGTGTTCTGGTTCATTCAGTAAACAGAACTGTGTTTTATGACCTCATAAATCAATACTGTATGTTAATGCATAATTCAATAGGGCTCTTATTGATGGGCCTATAATTGACAAATAGCTGTCTCACTAATATCTCACTATTGGGGATTATTGATTAAACTGAACACACACAGCTATAGAGGCCTGGTTATTACACACTTCAACCCAAACTGAGATATTACTCCTATAACCCAATGAATATGTTTTGTTCTCGCGCATAAAATACACATTAGAAGAATATTCCTCAAGAATGTAGTATTACTTGGCAACAACAAAGTGCAAGTAGAAATTTATTTTAATTAAATGTGTTTATATTTTGGAGGTTTGTTTGTTTACCTGGACCCGGGACTCTACTAGGTCCAGCCGCAGCGCGAGCGCCTCCCGCATGAAGATGTCCGGGTAGTGGCTCTCGTTAAAAGCTTTCTCCAGCTCCTCCAACTGCCAACCGGTGAAATTGGTCCGCGTGCGTCTCCGTTTGCAACCGGGGCTATCCTTATCTGGGTCCCCCGAATCTACACAGCAACGGTCAGAGAGAGAGAGAGAGAGGTGGTAGTATCAACTGACGACATGTGGACTCGGTAAACAAGTCAACAAAAGCCGTCTCTCAGCTACATCAGGCCATCGTGGAAGTGAACGGTTCAGTTAAATTGCTTGTTACACACAGAGCATCGATTAGAGTTCAGACACATTGCTGACTGTGTGTTTTGTTCTGTTTTCTCCTGCTTGGGTTGCTGGAATACTTCAGGACACTACAGTGAGTTGGGATATAGACTTTTTCCATTTCCATTTGAGGGAGTCTGGTTGGAGTGGTGAGTTATTTGGCTGTGCCGAAAGTAAGAAATGCATTTCTTGGATATAACTTTATTATTTCTGAAAAAACACTAGCCATTTTGAAATGATAATTCATCGATTTAAACAGCACAGCAGAATGGACTGTGTTTTGGTAGGAAATTAGCACTTACTGCGCGTGTTGATTTTTCTCATTCAATACTTGGTTGTAATTATCACATAATTAATCAAAAATCGATAATAACATTTGAGTTGAAACTTTACATTTCAGAGTTTATAAAATAGCCCTGCTATTTTGAAAATCAAAAAAAACAAAAACAAGAGTTGATTTTAAAAGCCCAACTAAAGAACGGTTCTATGCAAAGCTTCACCATTAACAAGAAGCCTTATTTCCATGGAAACTAAAATCACTCTACCGCCAATAATATCAAACCAATATTTCCAGACGTATCACTCCTTTCTCGCTCTGTCCATCCCTCCAACCTACCTGAGAGTTTGTACTGATTATCTCCGTTAATCCCGCAGCCAGAGGAGAGTAGAGGACCGGAGCCGTGTACCACCGAGGCCGAGCACGACCCGTTCAGTAATCCGTCTATGGAGAAGGGTACGGCGGCCGCGGACTGTAGCTGGTGGCCGGCGAGCTCGTAGACGTGGTGGTGTCCCAGGTGGTAGGGGAAGCCAACACCGACCATTCCGCCCAGAGAGCCTCCGAACTGGGCGTGGGGGTGCTCGAGTATCCGGCTGTCCATGCTACTGGCCCGGACGGTGGAGGGGCCGAAGTGAGGCGTCTGACCGAGGGAGTGTGGGTGAACATGCAGAGCGAGGGGAAGGAGAGAGGGATGAAGCGGCAAGAGAGAGAGGAGGAGGGAGGAGGACAGAGAGAGACAGACAGACACCGACGGAGCGCAGCTGTACTATAAAACAGGGACAGACATAGACAGTGAGTTTTTACTCCTTTACTACCAGAAACCCCCTCCCCACCCCCCCAACCCTCACTCCTCCTTCCTGTCGTCCTTCCCTCCCCTGCCCCCCTAATTAGGCCTTCCGCGGCTCGGGGAGTTTTGGACCAATAAGAAGCGCTAATGGGTCGGTAACGTCACAGGCGTGGTTACGGCTCCTGTGTGAGAGGGAGAGATGGAGAGGGAAAAAAAAACGTTTTTCCATATCGATTGCTAATTACACGTGACATCGGCCTCCACAAACAATACAAGCCCTGTCACAACATGGGCATGGGGAGGCTGGGGGAGCGGGGAGAGGAGGCTATAGCCAGCTGATTGAAAGGCTATCCATTATAAAACAGACGGGAAATTATGTTTTTCTTTTTTCTACGTCCCACACATCTCATATGTTTTCTTCAAACAAACACATCTAAAAACAGGAATGGTCGCCAGCATCGTGGTGGTGGTGTGATTTTGTGAAAGCCGAATTTAAGGAAACGCGTTTCTCTCTCTCTCTCTCTCTCTCTCTCTCTCTCTCTCTCTCTCTCTCTCTCTCTCTCTCTCTCTCTCTCTCTCTCTCTCTCTCTCTCTCTCTCTCTCCTCCCCCTGTCTCTCTCTCTCCCTCCTTCCCTCTGTCTCACCCAGTGAAAGTGATGTTTTCCGATTACATCCTTGCTGAGCACCAAGGAGCTTCATCATCCGCCCTTTCCCCGGCTGTCACGTCAGAGTTTAAAACTACAACCGGCTGTCACGTTGCGTTTAAAACTACAACCCTCTCTCTCTCTCTCTCTCTCTCGCTCTCTCTCTCCTGGTCTCCCCCTACACCCAACCACCGCGCCACTTAACACACACTCGCGCGCGAGCACGCACACACGGGAGGACCCACACACACATGCACACGCACCATTTATTTTTTAAAGGTGATTAGTTGGTTGGTGTACCGTAACATTCCTCGTCCTTGTGTTGATTTTTTTACCGGGACACTGGGCGCGCAGCAGAACAGGTTATAACAGAATCACAGGGTGTTGAGTAGTTAGAAGCCAGCTGGAGGATAGAAGGTTTGTAGCGGGGAATTCAAAATACTCACAGAAAAGTTACACGGATTTTCCACAGGCTACAATCTTTGAATTGCCAGTATATACATTCGTTCAGTTGATAATAAAGTTGTAGAATAAAAAGAACATGGAGAGAATTCCGTTTTTCTGCATGGTAGATTCTCCTCTACTACCCGTTTCATCAATTAATGAAATCTGCTCAGTAAAATAAGAGATATTTGTCCATTAATATTTACATTAGATTTCACAGATACATCGAATATAGAAGAGAATAGACTATAAAGGCAATATCATCAATGATTTACTCGTAAAGGCTTTTGGCAACTTCTATGCATAACGTCCAGTTATCATTACCTTGTTGTAGTGGTTGTCCTAAACATGTAGTTTGAAATGATGCTGATAAGAGACTCAGAGTGACGTGAAGAGATATTAGGAAATTAGATATGTCCAGGTGTATTTACACAATGTAGCCTAATAAGGAGAGAGAGGGAGGGAGAGAGAGAAAGCGAGAGAGGGAGAGATAGAGGGAGAGAGAGAGGGAGAGATAGAGGGAGAGATTATACATATAATGATAAACGTGTCGAAGGGGGATAGATTTGGCCCGAGGCGATAACCGCTTCATTTTGTGTTAAATTTCTTGACAGAAAGCCACTCGTGCTCCTGAATACAGAATGGTAATCAGAGACAAACGCATACGTGCCCCCTCTCTCTCTCTCTCTCTCTCTCTCTCTCTCTCTCTCTCTCTCTCTCTCTCTCTCTCTCTCTCTCTCTCTCTCTCTCTCTCTCTCAAAGGTGGAACTGCCACCAGGGGTTGGGGATGTGTCCCCCCCAATAATTTCTTTAAAAACAACATTTGTCAAGACAGCATGTGAATACGTCATAAGTAATGGCAACGTGTACAATTGCAGGAAAATTTCTTTAACAGTCGACTTCAGGCAAAAAAATACGGTCCAGCTCCTTTTCTTTCTCCCTTTTCAAACACAAATGGGAAGTGCCTGCGGTGGTTCCTCAATGTGTCATTCTGGTCATGCGCGTCACAAAATACATAGCTAGTTCGTTAGCTAAGCTAGCCACTGTAGCCAGTCATTCCTCCAGTATGTGTTGACTTCATTTTTGGACGACGCTGTAGAGATAGTTAAGAAAAGGTACTTCTGTCACCAAATATCTTATCCATCCATTTTTGGTCCGTTTATAAGCATTAAAAATAATGGTATGGTGGTTTAATTGATCAGTTAAACTGTTAAAACACGTTATCTTTGCATTTTTTGCCAAGTAGAGTAGAGCTTTAACGTAACATTTCCTTCCAGAAAACGACAAACCGAACAGTAAACCGAACGGTAAACTGAACGGTAAACCGAACAGTTGTCACGTTCAGGCCTGAATTTTATAGGCTGGCGTGTTTAGTTTAGTTTTGGTGTAGGTTTTTTTTGTTCTAGGTGATCTATTTCTATGTTGGGGTAATGGTTCCCAATTAGAGGCAGCTGAGTGTCGTTACCTCTAATTGGGAACCATATATATGTTTGTAGTTTTCAGAGGGGTTTTGTGGGTTATTGTTTGTTCATAGCTTTGTTAGTTTACGTGTTATGTTCAACGTTACGATCTTCGTTCGTTTTTGTTTATTGTTTTGCCAGTTACGTTGCTTAAATAAAGAATGTATACTGGATACCTCGCTGAGCCTTGGTCTGTCCCTTCAGGAGATCGTGACAGAATAACCCACCATAAAAAGACCAAGCAGCGAGAGACCCGGGAGTTCTGGACTTGGGAGGAGATATTGGCTGGAAAGGGACCTTGGGAGAAGACGGCGGAGCATCGTCACCCCAGGGAGAAAAGTGGAGCAGCGAAGGCGGAGCGGGGGAGTTATGAGGAATTATACGGAGCGTGGAATCCAGAGAGAGAAAAGTTCGTTGGAACTCGCCTGGCTAGGAAGCCCGAAAGGCAGCCCCCAAAAACTTTTTTGGGGGGGCACACGGGCAGTTTGGCCGGTTCAGGATGGACTCCTGAGCCAACTCCTCGCCGGGGAAGTACCGGCTCCACGCAGAGAAGTACCGGCTCCACGCACCAGGTCTCCTGTACGCTTAGATAGCCCAGTACGTCCAGTCCCTGCTCCGCGCACCAAGTCCCCTGAGCGCTTAGAGAGTCCAGCACGTCCTGTTCCGGCTCCGCGCACCAGGCCCCCTGTGCGCTTAGAGAGTCCAGCACGTCCTGTTCCGGCTCCGCGCACCAGGCCCCCTGTGCGCTAGAGAGTCCAGCACGCCCTGTTCGGCCCGCGCACCAGGCCCCCTGTGCACTTAGAGAGTCCAGCACGTCCTGTTCCGGCTCCGCGCACCAGGCCCCCTGTGCGCTTAGAGAGTCCAGCACGTCCTGTTCTGGCTCCGCGCACCAAGCCCCACGCTCCAGGATCCCTGTGCCCGTCGTGGACTCAGCACGTCCTGTCCCTGGTCCAAGTTCCAGGATCCCTGTGCGCGCCGTGGACCCAGCATGTCCTGTCCCTGCTCCACGCTCCAGGATTCCTGTGCGCGTTGTGAACCCAGCACGGCCCGTTCCTGCTCCCCGCACCAGAGTCTCAGTGCACGTCATGAGCCCAGTACGGCCCGTTCCGGCTCCCCGCACCAGAGTCCCAGTGCGCGTCATGAGTCCAGTACGGCCCGTTCTTGCTCCCCGCACCAGAGTCCCAGTGCGCGTCATGAGTCCAGTACGGCCCGTTCCTGCTCCCCACACGAGGGTTCCCAGTCCGGAACCTCCAGAGAAGGTTCCCAGTCCGGAACCTCTGGAGAAGGTCCCCAGTCCGGAACCTCCGGAGAAGGTCCCCAGTCCGGAACCTCCAGAGAAGGTCCCCAGTCCGGAACGCCCAGAGAAGGTCCCCAGTCCGGAACGCCCAGAGAAGGTCCCCAGTCCGGAATGCCCAGTGAAGGTCCCCAGTCCAAAACAAACTGTTCCGGCAAATAGCCCAGGGCCTCCGGTGTGGGACCCCCAGCCAGCACGGCCGGCACCGGAGCCGCTACCTGGGACAAGGAGGCCCACCCGAAGACCAATGGACTTTTGGCGCGGTCGGAGTCCGCGCCTTTGGGGGGGGGGGGGTACTGTCACGTTCAGGCCTGAATTTTATAGGCTGGCATGTTTAGTTTAGTTTTGGTGTAGGGTTTTTTTGTTCTAGGTGATCTATTTCTATGTTGGGGTAATGGTTCCCAATTAGAGGCAGCTGAGTGTCGTTACCTCTAATTGGGAACCATATATATGTTTGTAGTTTTCAGAGGGGTTTTGTGGGTTATTGTTTGTTCATAGCTTTGTTAGTTTACGTGTTATGTTCAACGTTACGATCTTCGTTCGTTTTTGTTTATTGTTTTGCCAGTTACGTTGCTTAAATAAAGAATGTATACTGGATACCTCGCTGCGCCTTGGTCTGTCCCTTCAGGAGATCGTGACAACAGTAAACCGAACGGTAAACCGAACGGTAAACCCGTGGCAAACTCTATTGAAATGCAAGATGTTTTCCTAAAAAATATTTACCCTCTTTCACTTATCATTCCACGTATACTGTGTTCTCAAAATAACATTCCATATATTCCTCTATATAACCCTCTATATAACCCTCTATATATCCCTCTATATATCCCTCCATTAATCCCTCTATATATCCCTCTATATATCCCCATATATAACCCTATATATATATATCCCTCTATATAAACCTCTATATATCCCTCTATATAGCCCTCCATATATCATTCCTTAAACCCCTCCACATATCCCTCTATATATCCCTCTATATATCCCTCCATTAATCCCTCTATATATCCCTCTATATATCCCCATATATAACCCTATATACAGTGGGGCAAAAAAGTATTTAGTCAGCCACTAATTGTGCAAGTTCTCTCACTTAAAAAGATGAGAGAGGCCTGTAATTTTCATCATAGGTACACTTCAACTATGACAGACAAAATGAGGAAAAAAAATACAGAAAATCACAATGTAGGATTTTTAATGAATTTATTTGCAAATTATGGTGGAAAATAAGTATTTGGTCACATACAAACAAGCAAGATTTCTGGCTCTCACAGACCTGTAACTTCTTCTTTAAGAGGCTCCTCTGTCCTCCACTCGTTACCTGTATTAATGGCACCTGTTTGAACTTGTTATCAGTATAAAGACACCTGTCCACAACCTCAAACAGTCACACTCCAAACTCCACTATGGCCAAGACCAAAGAGCTGTCAAAGGACACCAGAAACAAAATTGTAGACCTGCACCAGGTTGGGAAGACTGAATCTGCAATAGGTAAGCAGCTTGGTTTGAAGAAATCAACTGTGGGAGCAATTATTAGGAAATGGAAGACATACAAGACCACTGATAATCTTCCTCGATCTGGGGCTCCACGCAAGATCTCACCCCGTGGGGTCAAAATGATCACAAGAACGGTGAGCAAAAATCCCAGAACCACACGGGGACCTAATGAATGACCTGCAGAGAGCTGGGACCAAAGTAACAAAGCCTACCATCAGTAACACACTACGCCGCCAGGGACTCAAATCCTGCAGTGCCAGACGTGCCCCCTGCTTAAGCCAGTACATGTTCAGGCCCGTCTGAAGTTTGCTAGAGAGCATTTGGATGATCCAGATGAGGATTGGGAGAATGTCATATGGTCAGATGAAACCAAAATATAACTTTTTGGTAAAAACTCAACTCGTCGTGTTTGGAGGACAAAGAATGCTGAGTTGCATCCAAAGAACACCATACCTACTGTGAAGCATGGGGGTGGAAACATCATGCTTTGGGGCTGTTTTTCTGCAAAGGGACCAGGACGACTGATCCGTGTAAAGGAAAGAATGAATGGGGCCATGTATCGTGAGATTTTGGGTGAAAACCTCCTTCCATCAGCAAGGGCATTGAAGATGAAACGTGGCTGGGTCTTTCAGCATGACAATGATCCCAAACACACCGCCTGGGCAACTAAGGAGTGGCTTCAGAAGAAGCATTTCAAGGTCCTGGAGTGGCCTAGCCAGTCTCCAGATCTCAACCCCATAGAAAATCTTTGGAGGGAGTTGAAAGTCCGTGTTGCCCAGCGACAGCCCCAAAACATCACTGCTCTAGAGGAGATCTGCATGGAGGAATGGGCCAAAATACCAGCAACAGTGTGTGAAAACCTTGTGAAGACTTACAGAAAACGTTTGACCTCTGTCATTGCCAACAAAGGGTATATAACAAAGTATTGAGATAAACTTTTGTTATTGACCAAATACTTATTTTCCACCATAATTTGCAAATAAATAAATTAAAAATCCTACAATGTGATTTTCTGGATTTATTTTTCTCATTTCGTCTGTCATAGTTGAAGTGTACCTATGATGAAAATTACAGGCCTCTCTCATCTTTTTAAGTTGGAGAACTTGCACAATTGGTGTCTGACTAAATACTTTTTTGCCCCACTGTATATCCCTCCATTAATCCCTCTATACATCCCTCTATATACCCTCTATATATCCCTCTATATACCCCTCTATATATACCTATATATATCCCTATTGATATCCCTCCATATATCCCTCCATATATCCCTCTATATATCCCTCTATATATCCCTCTATATATCCCTCTATATATCCCTCCATATATCCCTCCATTAATCCCTCTTTATATCCCTCTTTATACCACACTATATACCCCTCTATATAACCCTCTATATAACCCTCTATATATCCCTATATATATCCCTCCATATATCCCTCGATATATCCCTCGATATATCCCTCCATTAATCCCTCTATATATCCCTCCATTAATCCCTCTTTATATCCCTCTATATATCCCTCTATATATGCCTCTATATATCCCTCTATATACCCCTCTATATATCCCTCTATATATACCTCTATATAACCCTCTATATATCCCTATTGATATCCCTCCATATATCCCTCTATATATCCCTCTACATATCCCTCTACATACCCCTCTACATATCCCTCTATATATCCCTCCATTAAACCCTCTATATAACCCTCTATATATCCCTATATATATCCCTCCATATATCCCTCAATATATCCCTCTATAAACCCCTCTATATAACCCTCTATATATCCCTCTATATAACCCTCCATTAATCCCTCTGTATATCCCTCTGTATGACCCTCGATATATATCCCTCTATATATCCCTCTATATATCCCTCTACATATCCCTCTATATATCCCTCCATATATCCCTCTACATATCCATCTATATAAATCTCTACATATCCCTCTATATATCCCTCTATATATCCCTCCATTAATCCCTCTATATATCCCTCTATATATCCCTCTATATATCCTCCATATATCCCTCTATATATCCCTCCATATATCCCTCTACATATCCATCTATATAAATCTCTACATATCCCTCTATATATCCCTCCATTAATCCCTCGCTATATCCATCTATATATTTCTCTATATATCCCTCTATATATCCCTCTACATATCCCTCTACATACCCCTCTACATATCCCTCTATATATCCCTCCATTAAACCCTCTATATATCCCTATATATATCTCTCCATATATCCCTCCATATATCCCTCAATATATCCCTCTATAAACCCCTCTATATAACCCTCTATATATCCCTCTATATAACCCTCCATTAATCCCTCTGTATATCCCTCTGTATGACCCTCGATATATCTCTCCATATATCCCTCTATATATCCCTCTATATGTCCCTCTACATATCCCTCTATATATCCCTCCATATATCCCTCTACATATCCATCTATATAAATCTCTACATATCCCTCTATATATCTCTCTATATATCCCTCCATTAATCCCTCTATATATCCCTCTATATATCCCTCTATATATCCTCCATATATCCCTCTATATATCCCTCCATATATCCCTCTACATATCCATCTATATAAATCTCTACATATCCCTCTATATATCCCTCCATTAATCCCTCGCTATATCCATCTATATATTTCTCTATATATCCCTCTATATATCCCTCTACATATCCCTCTACATACCCCTCTACATATCCCTCTATATATCCCTCCATTAAACCCTCTATATATCCCTATATATATCTCTCCATATATCCCTCCATATATCCCTCAATATATCCCTCTATAAACCCCTCTATATAACCCTCTATATAACCCTCTATATATCCCTCTATATATCCCTCTGTATATCCCTCTGTATATCCCTCCATTAATCCCTCTATATATCCCTCTATATAACCCTCCATTAATCCCTCTATATATCCCTCTGTATGACCCCCGATATATCTCTCCATATATCCCTCTATATATCCCTCTGTATATCCCTCTATATATCCCTCTATATATCCCTCCATTAATCTCTCTATATATCCCTCTATATATCCCTCTATATATCCCTCTATATATCCCTCCATTAATCTCTCTATATATCCCTCTATATATCCCTCTATATATCCCTCCATTAATCTCTCTATATATCCCTCTATATATCCCTCTATATATCCCTCTACATATCCCTCTATATATCCCTCTATATATCCCTCTATATATCCCTTTACATATCTCTCTATATAAACCTCTACATATACCTCTATATATCCCTCCATTAATCCCTTGATATATCCCTCTATATATTGCGCATATAGTTTTAATGGTAGGTTTATTTGAACAGTGAGAGACAGAATAACAATAAAAACAACAAAAAACTAAAAAAATGTTATAAATGGAATTGCATTTTAATGAGGGAAATAAGTATTTGACCCCTCTGCAAAACATGACTTAGTACTTGGTGGCAAAACCCTTGTTGTCAATCACAGAGGTCAGACGTTTCTTGCAGTTGGCCAACAGGTTAGCGCACATCTCAGGAGGGATTTTGCCCCACTCCTCTTTGCAGATCTTCTCCAAGTCATTAAGGTTTCGAGGCTGACGTTTGGCATCTCAAACCTTCAGCTCCCTCCACAGATTTTCTATGGGATTAAGGTCTGGAGACTGGCTAGGCCACTCCAGGACCTTAATGTGCTTCTTCTTGAGCCACTCCTTTGTTGCCTTGGCCATGTGTTTTGGGACATTGTCATGCTGGAATACCCATCCACGACCAATTTTCAATGCCCTGGCTGAGGGAAGGAGGTTCTCACCCAAGATTTGATGGTACATGGCCCCGTCCATCGTCCCTTTGATGCGGTGAAGTTGTCCTTTCCCCTTAGCAGAAACCCCCCCCAAAGCATAATGTTTCCACCTCCATGTTTGACGGTGGGGATGGTGTTCTTGGGGTCATAGGCAGCATTCCTCCTCCTCCAAACACGGCGAGTTGAGTTGATGCCAAAGAGCTCCATTTTGGTCTCATCTGACCACAGCACTTTCACCCAGATATCCTCTGAATCATTCAGATGTTCATTGGCAAACTTCAGACGGGCATGTATATGTGCTTTCTTGAGCAGCGGGACCTTCACAACAGTCCTTCACGGCGTAGTGTGTTACCAATTGTTTTCTTGGTGACTATGGTCCCAGCTGCCTTGAGATCATTGACAAGATCCTCCCGTGTACTTCTGGGCTGATTCCTCACCGTTCTCATGATCATTGCAACTCCACGAGATGAGATCTTGCATGGAGCCCCAGGCCGAGGGAGGTTGACAGTTATTTTGTGTTTCTTCCATTTGCGAATAATCGCACCAACTGTTGTCACCTTCTCACCAGCACCAGAGTCCCAGTGCGGTGTCTTTTATACAGGTAACAAACTGAGATTAGGACCACTCCCTTTAAGAGTGTGCTCCTAATCTCAGCCTGTTACCTGTATAAAAGACACCTGTCCACAGAAGCAATCAATCAATCAGATTCCAAACTCTCCACCATGGCCAAGACCAAAGAGCTCTCCAAGGATGTCAGGGACAAGATTGTAGACCTACACAAGGCTGGAATGGGCTACAAGACCATCGCCAAGCAGCTTGGTGAGAAGGTGACAACAGTTGGTGCGATTATTATCCCTCTATATATCCCTCTATATATCCCTCCATATAGCCCTCTATATTGCCCTCTATATAGCCCTCTATATAACCCTCCATATAGCTCTCTATGTTTCCCTCTGTGTATCCCTCTATATATCCCTCTATATTAACCTATATATATCCCTCTATATAACCCTCTATATATCCCTCTATATGCCCCTCCATACAGTGAAAAGTATTCAGACCCCTTGTCTTTTTCCACGTTACGTTATTGACTTTTTCTAAAATGGGTAAAAATCGTTTCCTACATCTCATCAATTTACACACAATACCCCATAATGACATCACAATACCCCATAATGACATCACAATACCCCATAATGACATCACAATACCCCATAATGGCATCACAATACCCTATTTTGACAAAGAAAAAACAGGTTTTTAGAAATTGTTGCAAATTCATATAAAATAAAAAAAACGGATATATTACATTTACATAAGTATTCAGACCCTTTTCTCAGTACTTTGTTGAAGCACCTTTGGCAGCAATTACAGCCTCGAGTCTTTTTTCTGGTCTCTCCAGAGATCGGGTTCAAGTCCGGTCTCTGGCTGGGCCACTCAAGGACACTCCTGCATTGTCTTGGCTGTGTGATTAGGGTCATTGCTCTTTTCGCCCATGCTCTCTCTCTCTCTCTCTCTCTCTCTCTCTCTCTCTCTCTCTCTCTCTCTCTCTCTCTCTCTCCTCCATTACTGAATTATTTCTACTTTATTTATCCAATTTCAGCCGCTGACAGAATGTTAATTTGTGTTTCTCTCTCCCGGTCTGCGTGACCCCGCGGCTCGCGGATTGGCGTGTTGTAATAGCCCAAATATTTCAACAGAGAGACACGATAATTGTTACCTTATTAGCATGCAAATTGTTTAATTAATATTATTATGAAGAAGCATATAATCCCGTCGTCACTTGACCCCGCGGGTCCACACACCCGAACGGGGCTCTCTGAATTTAAATTTCAATGTGAACATTTAAATCGACTCTTTTTCATGTTGAGGCTGGATGGAGGGTTGGTTGGATCCTCGCCAGGTTGTTTAAAGCCCTTTCCCCCGTCTGAGTGCTGCTTTGAACGGGCAGAGATACGCTTTGGATGCCGTCTCCCTTTGTATCTCCCTCCCTCTCTCTTCCACTCTCTCTCTCTCTCCCCATCCTCTCGTTCCCTTTCTCGCCACACAGGCCGTCAAATTATGGAAATCGTTTTCTTTCTATATTTATTTATTTAATATCCCCCCTCGTATATATTTTTTTGAACATCAAAATGCAATAATTGCCTTCTTGTCATTTGCTTATAAAAAACGATTTGTGTGAAACGGGCCCCCCTCCGATTTCTGCCGGGCGTGGCGCGATCCAAACGCACGTGGCGCGCGATGAAAAGCAGCCCTTGACACAGTCTCCTGAGAGACGCAGCATTTACATCTGTTTTCTTCTCTCCTTCCTCTCTTTTGTTGGCTGGGCGCGAGTGACATTGTCAGACGCTAGCTTTAATTAACTTGATAATAAGACACGCGCGACTCGCATTCAGGGCCAGAGTTCGGCTCGCCTTGTTCGCTTTTATGTGAGGAGTGTGTGTGTGCATGTATGTGTGTGTGTGTGTGTGTGAGTGTGTGCGAGAGAGAGTGTGTGTGTGTGTGTTTTTAATCTTCAACAGTGTTTTGACTGGCCTTTCAACATCGAATGAAATATTTTGAATTAAAAGTGCATCCACAACAGAGAACAACAACAAGAACTAACAACTAACAACAACTACTGTAACAAATAACAACTAAATAACAACAACTACTGTAACAACTAACTAACAACAACTACTGTAACAATGAAACAACTAACTAACAACAACTACTGTAAAAACTAACAACAACAACTACTGTAACAACTAACTAACAATTAACAACTAACTAACAACAACTACTGTAAAAACTAACAACTAACTAACAACAACTACTGTAACAACTAACTAACAACAACTACTGTAACAACTAACTAACAACAACAACTGTAACAACTAACTAACAACAACTACTGTAACAACTAATTAACAACAACTACTGTAAAAACTAACAACTAACTAACAACAACTACTGTAACAACTAACAACAACAACTACTGTAACAACTAACAACTAACTAACAACAACTACTGTAACAACTAACTAACAACTGTAACAACTAACAACTAACTAACAACAACAACTGTAACAACTAACTAACAACAACTACTGTAACAACTAACTAACAACAACTACTGTAAAAACTAACAACAACAACTACTGTAACAACTAACTAACAATTAACAACTAACTAACAACAACTACTGTAACAACTAACTAACAACAACAACTGTTAAACTAACAATTAACTAACAACAACTACTGTAACAACTAACTAACAACAACTACTGTAACAATGAAACAACTAACTAACAACAACTACTGTAAAAACTAACAACAACAACAACTGTAACAACTAACTAACAATTAACAACTAACTAACAACAACTACTGTAACAACTAACTAACAACAAAAACTGTAACAACTAACTAACAACAACTACTGTAACAATGAAACAACTAACTAACAACAACTACTGTAAAAACTAACAACTAACTAACAACAACTACTGTAACAACTAACAACAACAACTACTGTAATAACTAACAATTAACTAACAACAACTACTGTACCAACTAACAAACAACAACAACTGTAACAACTAGCTAACAACAACTACTGTAACAACTAACTAACAACAACTACTGTAACAACTAACTAACAACAACAACTGTTAAACTAACAACTAACTAACAACAACTACTGTAACAACTAACTAACAACAAGTACTGTAACAACTAATTAACATCAACTACTGTAACAACTAATTAACAACAACTACTGTAATAACTAACAACTAACTAACAACAACTACTGTAACAACTAATTAACAACAACTATTGTAACAACTAACAACTAACTAACAACAACTACTGTAACAACTAATTAACAACAACTACTGTAATAACTAACAACTAACTAACAACAACTACTGTAACAACTAACTAACAACAACAACTGTAACAACTAACTAACAACAAATACTGTAACAATTAATTAACAACAACTACTGTAACAACTAACAACTAACTAACAACAACTACTGTAACAACTAACTAACAACAACTACTGTAACAACTAACTGACAACAACTACTGTAACAACTAGCTAAGAACAACAACTGTAACAACTAACAACTAACTAACAACAACTACTGTAACAACTAACTAACTAACAACAACTACTGTAACAACTAATTAACAACAACTACTGTAACAACTATCAACTAACTAACAACAACTACTGTAACAACAACTACTGTAACAACTAACAACTAACTAGCAACAACTACTGTAACAACTAATTAACAACAACTACTGTAATAACTAACAACTAACTAACAACAACTACTGTAACAACTAACTAACAACAACAACTGTAACAACTAACAACAAATACTGTAACAATTAATTAACAACAACTACTGTAACAACTAACTAACAACAACAACTGTAACAACTAACTAACAACAAATACTGTAACAACTAATTAACAACAACTACTGTAATAACTAACAACTAACTAACAACAACTACTGTAATAACTAACAACTAACTAACAACAACTACTGTAACAACTAACTAACAACAACTACTGTAACAACTAGCTAACAACAACAACTACTGTAACAACTAACAACTAACTAACAACAACTACTGTAATAATTAACAACATAACAACATAAATAACTAATAACAACTACTGTAACTAATTAACAACTACTGTAATAACTAACTAATAACAACTACTGTAACAACTAATAACAACTTGTAACAACTAAATAACTAACAACTAACTAACAACAACTACTGTAACAACTAACTAACAACAACTACTGTAATAACTAACAACTAACTAACAACAACAACTGTAACAACTAACTAACAACAACTACTGTAACAACTAACTGACAACATCTACTGTAACAACTAGCTAACAACAACATCTACTGTAACAACTAACAACTAACTAACAACAACTACTGTAACAACTAACTAACAACAAATACTGTAACAACTAACTAACAACAACTACTGTAACAACTAATTAACAACAACTACTGTAAAAACTAACAACTAACTAACAACAACTACTGTAACAACTAATTAACAACAACTATTGTAACAACTAACAACTAACTAACAACAACTACTGTAACAACTAATTAACAACAACTACTGTAATAACAACTAACTAACAACAACTACTGTAACAACTAACTAACTAACAACAACTACTGTAACAACAACTAACTAACAACAACTACTGTAACAATAATTAACAACTAACTAACAACAACAACTACTGTAACAACTAACTAACAACAACTACTGTAACAACTAATTAACAACAACTACTGTAATAACTAACAACTAACTAACAACAACTACTGTAACAACTAACAACTAACTAACAACAACTACTGTAACAACTAACTAACAACAACAACTGTTAAACTAACAACTAACTAACAACAACTACTGTAACAACTAACTAACAACAAGTACTGTAACAACTAATTAACATCAACTACTGTAACAACTAATTAACAACAACTACTGTAATAACTAACAACTAACTAACAACAACTACTGTAACAACTAATTAACAACAACTATTGTAACAACTAACAACTAACTAACAACAACTACTGTAACAACTAATTAACAACAACTACTGTAATAACTAACAACTAACTAACAACAACTACTGTAACAACTAACTAACAACAACAACAACTGTAACAACTAACTAACAACAAATACTGTAACAACTAATTAACAACAACTACTGTAATAACAACTAACAACTAACTAACAACAACTACTGTAATAACTAACAACTAACTAACAACAATACTGTAACAACTAACTAACAACAACTACTGTAACAACTAACTAACTAACAACAACTACTGTAACAACTAACAACTAACTAACAACAACTACTGTAACAACTAACTAACTAACAACAACTACTGTAACAACTAACTAACAACAACTACTGTAACAACTAACAACTAACTAACAACAACTACTGTAAATAACTAATTAACAACAACTACTGTAACAACAACTAACAACAACAACTGTAACAACTAACTAACAACAAATACTGTAACAACTAATTAACAACAACTACTGTAATAACTAACAACTAACTAACAACAACTACTGTAATAACTAACAACAACTACTGTAATAACTAACAACATAAACTGTAACAACTAATAACAACTAACTGTAACAACTATGTAACAACTAATTAACAACTACTGTAATAACTAACAACAATAACAACTAATAACAACTAACAACAAATAACAACTGTAATAACTAATAACAACAACTACTGTAATAACTAACAACTAATAACAACTACTGTAATAATTAATAACTAACTAACAACTGTAATAACAACTAATAACAACTAACAATAACAATAACTACTGTAATAATTAATTAACTAACAACCATACTGTAACAACTAATTAACAACAACTACTGTAATAACTAACAACTAACTAACAACAACTACTGTAACAACTAACTAACAACAACTACTGTAACAACTAACAACTAACTAACAACAACTACTGTAACAACTAATTAACAACAACTACTGTAATAACTAACAACTAACTAACAACAACTACTGTAACAACTAACTAACAACAACTACTGTAACAACTAACTAACAACAACTACTGTAACAACTAACTAACAACAACTACTGTAACAACTAACTAACAACAACATCTACTGTAACAACTAACTAACAACTAACTAACAACAACTACTTGTAATAACTACTAATTAAATACTGTAATAACTAACAACTAACTAACAACAACTACTGTAACAACTAACTAACAACAACTACTGTAATAACAACTAACTAACAACAACTACTGTAACAACTAACTAACAACAACTACTGTAACAACTAATAACAACAACTAACAACAACTACTAATTAACAACAACTACTGTAACAACTAACAACTAACTAACAACAACTACTGTAACAACTAATTAACAACAACAACTGTAACAACTAACTAACAACAACTACTGTAACAACTAACTAACAACAACTACTGTAATAACTAACAACTAACTAACAACAACTACTGTAACAACTAACTAACAACAACTACTGTAACAACTAACTAACAACAACTACTGTAACAACTAACTAACAACAAATACTGTAACAACTAACAACTAACTAACAACAACTACTGTAACAACTAACTAACAACAACTA
Organism: Brachymystax lenok tsinlingensis; assembly: GCA_030435695.1. NCBI lineage: Eukaryota > Metazoa > Chordata > Actinopteri > Salmoniformes > Salmonidae > Brachymystax > Brachymystax lenok. The sequence goes on from CM059812.1 coordinate 40,013,612, forward strand.
CTGTAACAACTAACTAACAACAACTACTGTAACAACTAACTAACAACAAATACTGTAACAACTAACTAACAACAACTACTGTAACAACTAATTAACAACAACTACTGTAATAACTAACAACTAACTAACAACAACTACTGTAATAACTAACAACTAACTAACAACAACTACTGTAATAACTAACAACTAACTAACAACAACTACTGTAACAACTAACTAACAACAACAACTGTAAAACTAACAACTAACTAACAACAACTACTGTAACAACTAACTAACAACAAATACTGTAACAACTAATTAACAACAACTACTGTAACAACTAATTAACAACAACTACTGTAATAACTAACAACTAACTAACAACAACTACTGTAACAACTAATTAACAACAACTACTGTAACAACTAACAACTAACTAACAACAACTACTGTAACAACTAATTAACAACAACTACTGTAATAACTAACAACTAACTAACAACAACTACTGTAACAACTAACTAACAACAACAACTGTAACAACTAACTAACAACAAATACTGTAACAATTAATTAACAACAACTACTGTAACAACTAACAACTAACTAACAACAACTACTGTAACAACTAACTAACAACAAATACTGTAACAACTAACTAACAACAAATACTGTAACAATTAATTAACAACAACTACTGTAACAACTAACTAACAACAACAACTGTAACAACTAACTAACAACAACTACTGTAACAACTAACTAACTAACAACAACTACTGTAACAACTAATTAACAACAACTACTGTAACAACTATCAACTAACTAACAACAACTACTGTAACAACAACTACTGTAACAACTAACAACTAACTAACAACAACTACTGTAACAACTAATTAACAACAACTACTGTAATAACTAACAACTAACTAACAACAACTACTGTAACAACTAACTAACAACAACTACTGTAACAACTAACTAACAACAACTACTGTAACAACTAACTAACAACAACTACTGTAACAACTAACTAACAACAAATACTGTAACAACTAACTAACAACAACTACTGTAACAACTAACTAACAACAACTACTGTAACAACTAATTAACAACAACTACTGTAATAACTAACAACTAACTAACAACAACTACTGTAATAACTAACAACTAACTAACAACAACTACTGTAACAACTAACAACTAACTAACAACAACTACTGTAACAACTAGCTAACAACAACAACTACTGTAACAACTAACAACTAACTAACAACAACTACTGTAACAACTAACTAACAACAACTACTGTAACAACTAACTAACAACAACTACTGTAACAACTAACTACTGTAATAACTAACAACTAACTAACAACAACTACTGTAACAACTAACTAACAACAACTACTGTAACAACTAATTAACAACAACTACTGTAATAACTAACAACTAACTAACAACAACTACTGTAACAACTAACTAACAACAACTACTGTAACAACTAATTAACAACAACTACTGTAATAACTAACAACTAACTAACAACAACTACTGTAACAACTAACTAACAACAACTACTGTAACAACTAATACTGTAATATAATCTACAATAACTAACTAACAGCATACTGTAACAACTAACTAACAACAACTACTGTAACAACTAATTAACTACTGTAACAACTAACTAATAACTAACATCAACTACTGTAACAACTAACTAACAACTACTGTAACAACTAACTAACAACTGTAAATAACAACTACTGTAACAACTAATTAACAACAACTACTTGTAACAACTAACAACTAACTAACAACTACTGTAACAACTAACTAACAACAACTACTGTAACAACTAACTAACAACAAATACTGTAACAACTAACTAACAACAACTACTGTAATAACTAACAACTACTGTAACTAACAACAACTACTGTAATAACTAACAACTAACTAACAACAACTACTGTAACAACTAATTAACAACAACTACTGTAATAACTAACAACTAATAACAACAACTACTTAACAATAACTAACAACTACTGTAATAACTAACAACTAATTAACAACAACTACTGTAATAACTAACAACTTAACAACGCTACTGTAACAACAACTACTGTAACAACTAATTAACAACAACTACTGTAATAACTAACAACTAACTGAAAAATTAAGGAGAGAGAGAAGGGAAGGAAGGGGAGAGAGAGAGAAAGTAGGAGAGGGGGATGGAAGGAAGGAGAGAGATAGCGAGAGAGAGAGAGAGAGAGAGAGAGAGAGAGAGAGAGAGAGAGAGAGAGAGAGAGAGAGAGAGAGAGAGAGAGAGAGAGAGAGAGAGAGAGAGAGAGAGAGAGAGAGAGAGAGAGAGAGAGAGAGAGAGAGAGAGAGAGAGAGAGAGAGAGAGAGAGAAGGGTGGGGAGAAATAAGGAAAGGGAGCGAGAAGGAAGGAATGAGAGAAGGAAGGGGAGAGAGAGAGTATTTTGCTTTAGAGGATTAAATTGTTAGGGCTGAACTCTAGACTATCTGTGTGTTATAGATGAGTGGCTAAACGAACTCTTCATGACCAACACTCAGAGAGAAAACCCTAAGACCCTATGACCTCAAGGTCCTGTATGATTCAGACCAGAGAGTACAGTGCAGTACTTTGTGACTGTCAAGGGTAGTTCCTGCAGTCAAATGACCAAATCGCCCACTGGTGGCCTCATGGGTGGAATGTTGTTCATATCTTTCACAATTTAACATGCATTATTTTTAAAAACCTTCTGAAAATCTGGTGTTTCTATGCCAAACAGCTGTGTTATGTTTGATCTATTAGCCAAATGCAGTAAAAGGCTATTAAAGGGGCAATCAGCAGTTGATACATCCATTTTTGGACATGTAAATTAATGATATGTACCCATTGATTCTTGATACCATAAACTTAGACATAACTTAGAAATGCCTCATGAGCGTAGTTCAACTGTGATGCCCCATCAGAACCCAAAATCTAAACGTGTTTTACTCTGATGTTTGTAAACAAAGTAAATGTAAACGAACACTATATAGCCTCAAAACATGGTTTAAAACTATAATTTTGATATCATGGATGGTCAGTCCTTGCATCCATAGCTCTGTCTATGAATTAGAGAGTAGTTCCATTTCTCCAGCCCCGTCTCTCAGCTTGTTACCGAAAGAGTGGCTGAGAAACCACTTTGTTGTTGCTTCAACTGCTTATTGCCGCTTTAAGATGAATGGACTGACCTCTCTCTCTCTCACACACACACACACACACACAACAGACACACACACACCTGCGTGCAGACACACACACGTTTCTAGCAGTTCAAGAGCACCTGTGTCGAATGTTTTATTTCCATCTTATTCCATTTGTTGGATAAAATGTATTCATGTGGAACACTGTCTTTTCTCATTGACAGTCCTTCACTATAAGCACTCATAACATCAGGTCATAACCTCCAGTTGAGGTGAAGCTTCAGTAGACAGGTTATAGAGGCTTTATAACGCATCATAACATCAGGTCATAATCTCCAGTTGAGGTGAAGCTTCAGTAGACAGGTTATAGAGGCTTTATAACGCATCATAACATCAGGTCATAACCTCCAGTTGAGGTGAAGCTTCAGTAGACAGGTTATAGAGGCTTTATAACGCATCATAACATCAGGTCATAACCTCCAGTTGAGGTGAAGCTTCAGTAGACAGGTTATAGAGGCTTTATAACGCATCATAACATCAGGTCATAACCTCCAGTTGAGGTGAAGCTTCAGTAGACAGGTTATAGAGGCTTTATAACACATCATAACATCAGGTCATAACCTCCAGTTGAGGTGAAGCTTCAGTAGACAGGTTATAGAGGCTTTATAAAGCATCATAACATCAGGTCATAACCTCCAGTTGAGGTGAAGCTTCAGTAGACAGGTTATAGAGGCTTTATAACACATCATAACATCAGGTCATAACCTCCAGTTGAGGTGAAGCTTCAGTAGACAGGTTATAGAGGCTTTATAACGCATCATAACATCAGGTCATAACCTCCAGTTGAGGTGAGGCAGCTTTAGTGGTTAGAACCAGAGTGTTCCTGACATTGGATGAATGAATCGATGTGTTCTATGTGAAGGCCACTGGCCTGCAGTCATTTCTCCCGCTGGCTAGTCGTTGCTTATAGGGGTCAATACGGAAGGCGGAGAGTCCCGGGGGTTCCCCGTTATTAAATTCATCATTACTACGCCCGGAGGCAGAGGCACACATGGCAGGTGCTCCGACCGACCCCCATCCACCACCCCACCACCTCCCCAAACAAACCAATAACACCTGCCAATAAAATAACCTGCACTTCCTCATTCTCCTCCTCTTCTTCTCCTTATCGTTCTCTCTTTCCTCCTCCTCCCTCTTCCTCCTCCTCCTCCTCCTTGTCCCCCGGTGTGTCAATAATACTCCCCTAGAACCACGTAACGTCACATTCATTTTTTAATTAACGGAGTTAACGGGAGGCAGTTGACTGTTTTAATTACCCAATTAAGTTCACACAAGTTAATTTTTAACTATCTGAATGAAGTCGCACGCTATTAGTTGATTGGTTGATAATTAGGGCCAGAGAGAGAGAGAGGGTGGGGGAATCTTAATTAATTGTCGCGAGGTGATTTGATTTTAATCACCGCTTTGTAAAAGAAAAACAAAACTAGATGCAGAATCCAATTACATAGTAAAATTATTTTTCTGTGTTGATGTGTTTTGTTTGTTTTTTACTTAGTTTCCTCATACAAAATGAAAAGCTTTGTTTGTTAAAGTGTTGGAGAGAACCCGACAAAAAAAGGTTTTTTTCCTTCTGAGTCTGCGAACTAGTGAGCGCGTTCCTTTCCCTAATCCCATGCAATTAAAAACTTTTCCTCCACCTAATTATATGTAATTGTCCGGCTGTCGATGTACAGACACCGAGGGGAAGCAAATGCGATTGATTTGGGGAGTTAAAAAAAAAAGTATTTCTTTTTAATTCACTTTTTTTGGGGGGGATAGAAAATGGAAAAAGTCATTCCCTTCAAATTACCTTATTCAGTCCTACCCCCAATGCCCTTCAAATCTCTCTCTCTCACTCTCTTTCTCCCTCCCTCCCTCCCTCTCTCTCTCTCTCTCTCTCTAACGCTCTCTTTTTCTCTCACGTTTGCGTTTATGTTGAGGGAGGATAAACTGAATCGAAAATGAGAATGAGGTATTTTAATAATAATAACCCAACTTCCATTAAAGCAATAATTTCATTTAAATTAAATCTGACTTATCACCTTTCGGTAAAACGTGCTTAATATGCCGAAAATTATCCATGCTTGAAGAAGTCCTAACCAGAGAGGCTAATTGTAATCAGTGAATCAGAGGTGCTTGTCATTTCTTCTTCTCTCCTTGTCTCTCTCCTCTCTCCCGTCTCCCCTCTCCCTTTCTCCCCCTCCTCCCTGTCCTCCCTCTCGCGCCTTTCCTCGGCTGCCTTGGCACGAGCTGCACGGAAATAGAGCTAATTTACTCCACTCCCGCGGGAAATCCGGCTCAACAGATTAACATTTTCAAAATATAGTAATGATATCATTTGAGAAATGGTGACGCCAATTTGTGCGCAGCTTTTGTGCGCGGTGATCATTTGCATATATTTTCAGCGGCCCTGCATTTAATCACCCCGCCTGCTGCTTTATGATGGAGGCGCGTGACAGAGTGAAGAGGAGGAGAAGAGGAGAGGAGAGAAGAGCGGGAGAGGAGAACGGGTTGAACTGTGACTTATTCCTCATAACAGTTAACTCTTTAAAAACACGCAACAGAAAAATATAGACTAGAGGCAAATCCCCAGCTAACCCAGTTTCTCGTCTGTAAACGATGCCTCAGAGTTACAGCCTAAAGAGTAGAGAGAACCAGATATGACCTAGAGTCATGTCATGTTATAGGTTATATACGTAATACATTCTGTGTAGTAGATATAGTATCATAAAACAAACAAAAAAAACATTACTTCTAGAACTCCGGTGATGACGAGTTGACTTGGCCCGTGGAAAGGTTGCCCTCTCGTCTCCTGTGAGCGCTCTGTTGCCGAGCTGGGCTCCTGGCTACTGTTTGGAGAGCGACAGCTTGGGTCCTGGAGAATAGAGACGTGCTCTTGAAGTCATACAGAGCTCGTGACTTGCCCAACACATGTCCAAAAGATTAGACCCGTAACCTGCATGCTCTTATGCTCGTGCAGCAACCGAACGTGCACGTTGTGTTGTATCGTTGGCCCCCCGAATGGCGCTTTTCATCTGCCAGGTACAAGCCTGGAGACGTTGGTACCTGATTTTATGCAGCAACTCCTAGTAAAACAACTTCATACTTTTAGACCTTGTGGGAATGTTTTGGTTTTAAGTAACTTTTCCAACTCATTGGTTGTAAGTTGTGTGAAAGAAACCCCAGTTGTGAAGGATCATTATTTAATGAAATGCCCTTTAATGTTTCGATGATTTCATCCTTTATACTGTCTTCAAAGAGGATTATTTCAACGTCCCCTTAAAACGTTGGAGGCATTTTCATGCGTTTTAAACCGCTCGTTTTTGCTCAATTTGTGTACGGCTATTTATTTCCATTCACAGGGTGTTGATGATTTCATTTTATGCATGAATAATGTTTCATTTCTTTGTATTAATAGGCTAAATATTGTAATCTGTTTTCACTGGTTTTGTCCAATGTGTTTATTGTGTTTTAAAGGTTTTTCTACGGTATTTTAAGGGGCGTTTGGGTTTTGGGGATTGTTTTTATATTATTTAACATTACAATTAGTTTTTTTTATTGAAAACGATTGGAAACTGATGATGATCCATTTATATATTGTTTAAGCTTCATTAGCATATATAGGCATATATTTACATTTTTCATCTTATTAAAACGTATTAAAACTTTACTGTTTTATTACATTAGGCTACATTCAGCCTATCTATAAGTATACTATATGTTGGAAGTAATTCTCTTTAAATTTGGCAAAATTAAAACCAAGCAAACTAGGTCTGACTTGACTAGTTAAACAAAGGTTAAATTAAAAAATTAAAAAATTAAATTAAAATTGTTTAATGTAAGACGTCTTTAAAAAAAAACATTGAGCAAACATCGACAGCTTTGCGTCTCCTGCGTGGAATGTTGAACCTTCTAGAATGACGGGGCAACATTCTGACATCTGATTCCTCAGCCCAAACTCACATTCAATTCGATTCCTCCTTATGTCAAGGCCTAATAGCGTGATACTGCTTTCAGTAGCTCGTCAGGATCATCATTGCGCAATTCTACAGCATCACTGTTGACCGCTATCTGGGTTGTGTGTGTGTGTGTGTGTGTGTGTGTGTGTGTGTGTGTGTGTGTGTGTGTGTGTGTGTGTGTGTGTGTGTGTGTGTGTGTGTGTGTGTGTGTGTGTGTGTGTGTGTCTGTTTTAAGTGGTTAATATCTCCTTTGTTATCCTGTGTTCTTATCCTCTCTCCGGTCGGCTATGCACGTTGTTCGGATCTGATGTGGGGAGTGGCGCGCCACGGAGGAGAGAGAGAGAGAGAGAGAGAGAGAGAGAGAGAGAGAGAGAGAGAGAGAGAGAGAGAGAGAGAGAGAGAGAGAGAGAGAGAGAGAGAGAGAGAGAATAGAAAAAAGAAAGAAAGAAAGAAAGAAGGAAAGCCTCTTTATCAGCCAGTACCCGACCGGCCAGTGGGCTCGAGCAGCCTGACCATCTGCCAGGTAGACTGCTGAAGGGGGAGGAAGCCCCGGTTTCCCTCGAGGCCTGCTTATAGCCGCACCGTAAACGAGAAAATATGTTTTAATTAGGGAGAATCAGGTTCACGCTTCCGGGCGAACCCTGATGAATAGCCCAGGCAGCCAAGGCAGGCTGAGGCTCCAGCTCAGAACATAACAGAACCTGGGAATGACACACAAAGGGGTTCTAATGGTTCCGAGGCGAGGCCCATGCCATTCACTCATTAGAACACCGTTCAGTTACATTTGGTCTATATCCATATTGACCGGATTAGGCACACTGGTCTTTGCTCGTTGTCCAAGGCAGTCTGGATAGCCTATTGTAAGGGTCTTGTCTATTTATGTACAGCCTAAAGTTTTCAAGTGTCCACAGGGTTATTTCCAGAGTCCTATTTTGCCTGCTCCCTTCCCATGGTCGAATATTTTCTGGGTAGAAATGCGTTGATCCTATATATGCAACGGAGCCAGAGGGCCAGATGATATTGAAGCGTAATGAAATATTCCCTGACAATTTAGCCCTAATTATTTCCCAAAGCTTGTTGACATAAAAACCAAATGTTGTAAATGTATTAGCAGATCAGCGCGTGATGAAACATGTTGCTGGGTTGAGAGAGTGAGCCGCGAGGTGAGGACAATAAATAACCTATCATATGGCGGATAATTACTTATCAATTAAAGCCGTTATCCTGGCTAATTAGCTCAATTAAATTCACCCAATTTAAACCTTAATTAGAGGAAGCGGGGCTTGACACTGTGGTTAACATTAGAGCGCCTCCTAGCGGCGGTGATAGGCCTTGCGTTGCATTAACTGTTCTGACGAGGAGATGATTTTCATAAGGACGTGTTGTTGGGGGCCTCCTTAAGTTGTAGCCTTGGGGCCATATAGTGTGTGTGTGTGTGTTACAGAGCCAATTGCCTTTTCATACATCATCTTAAAGTGCACTCGCTGGGGTCTCACACACGTGGCAAGTGACATTTTGCTGACACGCAAAACAATTTGGGGCCGTATTAAACAGAGCACTAATGAACAGAATACTGACATATTGAGTGTATTTCTCCTTTAATGAACTAACTTTAGAACGCTGTTCACTAAAAACAAAGCTCTCAGGCGCGCGGCACAAGCCTTCCCGTTCAGAATGAGTTAATTAATATTGGCTCTTGTTTAATGTAGTTAATCAACGGTTTAAATTATTCACTTCAGGGACCAGGCTCCCAAATCGGTTTAAATTATTCCCAGAACATTGTCCTCCCATTTCCCCGCTCTGATCCTTCTCTGATGGGGACCCTGTCACCCCCTCCCCTCCCTCCCCAACACACACACACACTCACAGCACCCAGCCCACCCTCCCCAGTCCCCTCCCTCTCCATCTGTGCTTCTTTGTCCCCCTCGAGGCCCGTGTGTGTTTTAGCTCATTGTCTGACACACATTTATTGACACCTTTTTAATTCATCGCTTCTGTCGGCCTCGCGCCGTACCCCACTACACACACCAATATCTTCTGTCCCATTACCCTGGTTGAGAGGCGCGAGGCTGGTTAAACAAAGACAGCTGATATCTGATCCCCCACCCCCCTCTCTCTCTCTCTCTCTCTCTCTCACACTCTCACACACACACACACACACACACACACACACACACACACACACACACACACACACACACACAGTTTCTCTCTCTATATTTCTCTATTTTTTCCACTCTCTCCCCCCCATCTAAATACACGCACATGCATGCATGGAACGTCACTTGCCGGTTTGGCATCTCAGGCTGGCCCATGGGCCAGAAAGGGGATAAATTAGCATTAAAAGCCCACACCGTGAAATTCGGTTATAATTGCATGGAGGGGCTGTCTATGTAGAACAGAGCATATGTGCAGTGAATCACGTTGGGATAACTTTGTGATATGTTAACACGGAATACACGGCGACAGATTGCAATTATCCCGCTATTGTAATTGTCAGAGTCAATTCTGTGGAAGGAGGGAGAACGCAATCCACGCGCTGCAGAACTTGGAAGAGAGGGCTCGGAACGCCACAACGTCACAGATAGACTTCGCGTTCCGTGGAAGATGTCAAATTAAAGCTTTATTAAATACACGTAATTAACAGTTTGACAATCAACACAGTCCGTGTCAGGTGAATTGACGAGCAGGGCCTATTAAAAATAGAATACATTTCTCCAGGTTTTTAAAGACAGGCCTAATTATAGTAACCAAGGTTATTAAACCATCGAAAAGGAAATATGATAAATAGGTTGATACGTTTGACAGAGGTCTAGGATATAAATATATATATACAAATAAAAATACCATATTTATAACAGAATGTAGTATATTAGAAATATGGTGTTTGTTTGTTTGTTATATTTTTTACCTCTATCAAATATGTCAACACGTACATGTTTCGGGTTTGATCGTGAAACGAAGAGTAGGCTGAAACTATATGATAATGATGCACACACACACACACACACACACACGCACGCACGCACGCACACACACACACACACACACACACACACACACACACACACACACACACACACACACACACACACACACACACACACACACACACACACACACACACACACACACACATGAAATGATAGGCTAGATAGAGAGTCCTTTCCTCCATCAACTGAACAAATAAATAGATACATTAAAACACGTCAAAAGCACTTATCGTTGTAGAGAGAGATTGTTTCCCGTTTTTAAACCTCTCCAGTGTCTGGGTAAAGTGGGTGATCTAGTTTATAGCCCACCGGGTAGGTGGGTGTTAGCTGGTTCTGAGTGCTTTATTGGCCACTTTGGGAGCTATTCAAATATTAAAAAGTTGTCTTTATGGTCGGTGTTATTGGTGTGGGTGCTTTGTGTTGCTAGTCATATGATGATTATGGAAATGAATCCATTCCGTTCCCTTCTTCTCTGAGAGTGAACGGTGTGGTTTGAATAAACCTAGTTTGAAGATAATAACGGTTGCGACAAGAAGTCTTCTAATATCCCATAACTCTTTGCATAATGGAAGAATTCTAAACTGAGGAACCAGCAATGCTAGCTGGCAACGGCGCTGGTCCCATGACTCTGTTTATTTTCTAAAGCTTGTAATTTGGATCATTACTTGTCCTTCTAACCTGGGCCTCTTCAACCTGGGAATAAAGCAAAGCTGGTGTCGTTCTAGAACGTAAAGCAGAGCTCTGGCGCCCTCTACAGGTAGATCGAGCACACTGCAGTCTGATTCTCACAACACGCATCTCCTTCTGTAACATTGGCCAGCTCTGAACACAGAGACGTTCAAGAAAGATTTATTGGCCTTTGAGTAAACAATTTAATCTAAACCATCTTTTCCATTTTCAGCTTGATGGGGCATGCCACCAGCAAGCTGAAAAGTAGAGACTACGGGTTTTCATTGATTTCAAAATCTGCTATACCTCGGGATAGCATACCCTGTGCAGAATTATAGAAAATGGTGGAAAACGGGATTATTTATGACGCTCCTAAAATTCCTGATATGAAAGCATGTTGTGTGCAACTGGAGCAACAGCTTCTGTCTCAGAGTAATATGACATCATTGGATTATGTAAATGATGTTGGAAGTTAAAAGCTTTCTGAACATCTTCCCCTGTACAGGATATACACTCACCTTCTGAACATCTTCCCCTGTACAGGATATACACTCACCTTCTGAACATCTTCCCCTGTACAGGATATACACTCACCTTCTGAACATCTTCCCTGTACAGGATATACACTCACCTTCTGAACATCTCTTCCCTGTACAGGATATACACTCACCTTCTGAACATCTTCCCCTGTACAGGATATACACTCACCTTCTGAACATCTTCCCCTGTACAGGATATACACTCACCTTCTGAACATCTTCCCCTGTACAGGATATACACTCACCTTCTGAACATCTTCCCCTGTACAGGATATACACTCACCTTCTGAACATCTTCCCTGTACAGGATATACACTCACCTTCTGAACATCTTCCCTGTACAGGATATACACTCACCTTCTGAACATCTTCCCCTGTACAGGATATACACTCACCTTCTGAACATCTTCCCTGTACAGGATATACACTCACCTTCTGAACATCTTCCTGTACAGGATATACACTCACCTTCTGAACATCTTCCCCTGTACAGGATATACACTCACCTTCTGAACATCTTCCCTGTACAGGATATACACTCACCTTTCTGAACATCTTCCCCTGTACAGGATATACACTCACCTTCTGAACATCTTCCTGTACAGGATATACACTCACCTTCTGAACATCTTCCCTGTACAGGATATACACTCACCTTCTGAACATCTTCCCTGTACAGGATATACACTCACCTTCTGAACATCTTCCCTGTACAGGATATACACTCACCTTCTGAACATCTTCCCTGTACAGGATATACACTCACCTTCTGAACATCTTCCCTGTACAGGATATACACTCACCTTCTGAACATCTTCCCTGTACAGGATATACACTCACCTTCTGAACATCTTCCTGTACAGGATATACACTCACCTTCTGAACATCTTCCCTGTACAGGATATACACTCACCTTCTGAACATCTTCCCCTGTACAGGATATACACTCACCTTCTGAACATCTTCCCCTGTACAGGATATACACTCACCTTCTGAACATCTTCCCTGTACAGGATATACACTCACCTTCTGAACATCTTCCCTGTACAGGATATACACTCACCTTTCTGAACATCTTCCCTGTACAGGATATACACTCACCTTCTGAACATCTTCCCCTGTACAGGATATACACTCACCTTCTGAACATCTTCCCCTGTACAGGATATACACTCACCTTCTGAACATCTTCCCCTGTACAGGATATACACTCACCTTCTGAACATCTTCCCCTGTACAGGATATACACTCACCTTCTGAACATCTTCCCTGTACAGGATATACACTCACCTTTCTGAACATCTTCCCCTGTACAGGATATACACTCACCTTCTGAACATCTTCCCTGTACAGGATATACACTCACCTTCTGAACATCTTCCCTGTACAGGATATACACTCACCTTCTGAACATCTTCCCTGTACAGGATATACACTCACCTTCTGAACATCTTCCCTGTACAGGATATACACTCACCTTCTGAACATCTTCCCTGTACAGGATATACACTCACCTTCTGAACATCTTCCCCTGTACAGGATATACACTCACCTTCTGAACATCTTCCCTGTACAGGATATACACTCACCTTCTGAACATCTTCCCTGTACAGGATATACACTCACCTTCTGAACATCTTCCCTGTACAGGATATACACTCACCTTCTGAACATCTTCCCTGTACAGGATATACACTCACCTTCTGAACATCTTCCCTGTACAGGATATACACTCACCTTCTGAACATCTTCCCCTGTACAGGATATACACTCACCTTCTGAACATCTTCCCCTGTACAGGATATACACTCACCTTCTGAACATCTTCCCTGTACAGGATATACACTCACCTTCTGAACATCTTCCCTGTACAGGATATACACTCACCTTCTGAACATCTTCCCTGTACAGGATATACACTCACCTTCTGAACATCTTCCCTGTACAGGATATACACTCACCTTCTGAACATCTTCCCTGTACAGGATATACACTCACCTTCTGAACATCTTCCCCTGTACAGGATATACACTCACCTTCTGAACATCTTCCCTGTACAGGATATACACTCACCTTCTGAACATCTTCCCTGTACAGGATATACACTCACCTTCTGAACATCTTCCCTGTACAGGATATACACTCACCTTCTGAACATCTTCCCTGTACAGGATATACACTCACCTTCTGAACATCTTCCCTGTACAGGATATACACTCACCTTCTGAACATCTTCCCTGTACAGGATATACACTCACCTTCTGAACATCTTCCCTGTACAGGATATACACTCACCTTCTGAACATCTTCCCTGTACAGGATATACACTCACCTTCTGAACATCTTCCCTGTACAGGATATACACTCACCTTCTGAACATCTTCCCTGTACAGGATATACACTCACCTTCTGAACATCTTCCCCTGTACAGGATATACACTCACCTTCTGAACATCTTCCCTGTACAGGATATACACTCACCTTCTGAACATCTTCCCTGTACAGGATATACACTCACCTTCTGAACATCTTCCCCTGTACAGGATATACACTCACCTTCTGAACATCTTCCCTGTACAGGATATACACTCACCTTCTGAACATCTTCCCTGTACAGGATATACACTCACCTTCTGAACATCTTCCCCTGTACAGGATATACACTCACCTTCTGAACATCTTCCCTGTACAGGATATACACTCACCTTCTGAACATCTTCCCCTGTACAGGATATACACTCACCTTTCTGAACATCTTCCCTGTACAGGATATACACTCACCTTCTGAACATCTTCCCTGTACAGGATATACACTCACCTTTCTGAACATCTTCCCCTGTACAGGATATACACTCACCTTCTGAACATCTTCCCTGTACAGGATATACACTCACCTTCTGAACATCTTCCCTGTACAGGATATACACTCACCTTCTGAACATCTTCCCTGTACAGGATATACACTCACCTTCTGAACATCTTCCCTGTACAGGATATACACTCACCTTCTGAACATCTTCCCTGTACAGGATATACACTCACCTTCTGAACATCTTCCCCTGTACAGGATATACACTCACCTTCTGAACATCTTCCCTGTACAGGATATACACTCACCTTCTGAACATCTTCCCCTGTACAGGATATACACTCACCTTCTGAACATCTTCCCTGTACAGGATATACACTCACCTTCTGAACATCTTCCCTGTACAGGATATACACTCACCTTCTGAACATCTTCCCTGTACAGGATATACACTCACCTTCTGAACATCTTCCCTGTACAGGATATACACTCACCTTCTGAACATCTTCCCCTGTACAGGATATACACTCACCTTTCTGAACATCTTCCTGTACAGGATATACACTCACCTTCTGAACATCTTCCCTGTACAGGATATACACTCACCTTCTGAACATCTTCCCTGTACAGGATATACACTCACCTTCTGAACATCTTCCCCTGTACAGGATATACACTCACCTTTCTGAACATCTTCCTGTACAGGATATACACTCACCTTCTGAACATCTTCCCTGTACAGGATATACACTCACCTTCTGAACATCTTCCCTGTACAGGATATACACTCACCTTCTGAACATCTTCCCTGTACAGGATATACACTCACCTTCTGAACATCTTCCCTGTACAGGATATACACTCACCTTCTGAACATCTTCCCTGTACAGGATATACACTCACCTTCTGAACATCTTCCCTGTACAGGATATACACTCACCTTCTGAACATCTTCCCCTGTACAGGATATACACTCACCTTCTGAACATCTTCCCCTGTACAGGATATACACTCACCTTCTGAACATCTTCCCCTGTACAGGATATACACTCACCTTCTGAACATCTTCCCTGTACAGGATATACACTCACCTTTCTGAACATCTTCCCCTGTACAGGATATACACTCACCTTCTGAACATCTTCCCCTGTACAGGATATACACTCACCTTCTGAACATCTTCCCCTGTACAGGATATACACTCACCTTCTGAACATCTTCCCCTGTACAGGATATACACTCACCTTTCTGAACATCTTCCCTGTACAGGATATACACTCACCTTCTGAACATCTTCCCTGTACAGGATATACACTCACCTTCTGAACATCTTCCCTGTACAGGATATACACTCACCTTCTGAACATCTTCCCTGTACAGGATATACACTCACCTTCTGAACATCTTCCCCTGTACAGGATATACACTCACCTTTCTGAACATCTTCCCCTGTACAGGATATACACTCACCTTTCTGAACATCTTCCTGTACAGGATATACACTCACCTTCTGAACATCTTCCCTGTACAGGATATACACTCACCTTCTGAACATCTTCCCCTGTACAGGATATACACTCACCTTCTGAACATCTTCCCCTGTACAGGATATACACTCACCTTCTGAACATCTTCCCTGTACAGGATATACACTCACCTTTCTGAACATCTTCCTGTACAGGATATACACTCACCTTCTGAACATCTTCCCCTGTACAGGATATACACTCACCTTCTGAACATCTTCCCTGTACAGGATATACACTCACCTTCTGAACATCTTCCCTGTACAGGATATACACTCACCTTCTGAACATCTTCCCTGTACAGGATATACACTCACCTTTCTGAACATCTTCCCTGTACAGGATATACACTCACCTTTCTGAACATCTTCCCCTGTACAGGATATACACTCACCTTCTGAACATCTTCCCTGTACAGGATATACACTCACCTTCTGAACATCTTCCTGTACAGGATATACACTCACCTTCTGAACATCTTCCCTGTACAGGATATACACTCACCTTTCTGAACATCTTCCCTGTACAGGATACACACTCACCTTTCTGAACATCTTCCCTGTACAGGATATACACTCACCTTCTGAACATCTTCCCTGTACAGGATATACACTCACCTTCTGAACATCTTCCTGTACAGGATATACACTCACCTTTCTGAACATCTTCCCTGTACAGGATATACACTCACCTTCTGAACATCTTCCCCTGTACAGGATATACACTCACCTTCTGAACATCTTCCCCTGTACAGGATATACACTCACCTTTCTGAACATCTTCCCTGTACAGGATATACACTCACCTTCTGAACATCTTCCCTGTACAGGATATACACTCACCTTCTGAACATCTTCCCTGTACAGGATATACACTCACCTTCTGAACATCTTCCCCTGTACAGGATATACACTCACCTTCTGAACATCTTCCCCTGTACAGGATATACACTCACCTTCTGAACATCTTCCCTGTACAGGATATACACTCACCTTTCTGAACATCTTCCCTATTCAGGATATACACTCACCTTCTGAACATCTTCCCTGTACAGGATATACACTCACCTTTCTGAACATCTTCCCCTGTACAGGATATACACTCACCTTCTGAACATCTTCCCTGTACAGGATATACACTCACCTTCTGAACATCTTCCCCTGTACAGGATATACACTCACCTTCTGAACATCTTCCCTGTACAGGATATACACTCACCTTTCTGAACATCTTCCCTGTACAGGATATACACTCACCTTCTGAACATCTTCCCTGTACAGGATATACACTCACCTTTCTGAACATCTTCCCTGTACAGGATATACACTCACCTTCTGAACATCTTCCCTGTACAGGATATACACTCACCTTCTGAACATCTTCCCCTGTACAGGATATACACTCACCTTCTGAACATCTTCCCCTGTACAGGATATACACTCACCTTCTGAACATCTTCCCTGTACAGGATATACACTCACCTTCTGAACATCTTCCCTGTACAGGATATACACTCACCTTCTGAACATCTTCCCTGTACAGGATATACACTCACCTTCTGAACATCTTCCCCTATACAGGATATACACTCACCTTCTGAACATCTTCCCTGTACAGGATATACACTCACCTTCTGAACATCTTCCCTGTACAGGATATACACTCACCTTTCTGAACATCTTCCCTGTACAGGATATACACTCACCTTCTGAACATCTTCCCCTGTACAGGATATACACTCACCTTCTGAACATCTTCCCCTGTACAGGATATACACTCACCTTCTGAACATCTTCCCCTGTACAGGATATACACTCACCTTCTGAACATCTTCCCTGTACAGGATATACACTCACCTTCTGAACATCTTCCCTGTACAGGATATACACTCACCTTCTGAACATCTTCCCTGTACAGGATATACACTCACCTTTCTGAACATCTTCCCCTGTACAGGATATACACTCACCTTCTGAACATCTTCCCCTGTACAGGATATACACTCACCTTCTGAACATCTTCCCCTGTACAGGATATACACTCACCTTCTGAACATCTTCCCCTGTACAGGATATACACTCACCTTCTGAACATCTTCCCTGTACAGGATATACACTCACCTTCTGAACATCTTCCCCTGTACAGGATATACACTCACCTTCTGAACATCTTCCCCTGTACAGGATATACACTCACCTTCTGAACATTTCCCCCTTCACATGAATAAAAATGATATACAGTTGAAGTCGGAATTTTACATACACTGAGGTTGGAGTCGTTAAAACCACACCACAAATTTCTTGTTAACAAACTATAGTTTTGGCAAGTCGTTTAGGACATCATCCTCAGGAAGGACACGCATTCTATCTCCTAGGAGATGAACGTACTTGGTGCGAAAAGTTCAAATCAATCCCAGAACAACAGCAAAGGACCTTGTGAAGATGCTGGAGGAAACAGGTACAAAAGTATTTATATCCACAGTAAAGTGAGTCCTATATCGACATATGTTTGGAGGAAATAGGGGGAAGCTTGCAAGCTGAAGAACACCATCCCAACCGTGAAGCACGGGGGTGGCAGCATCATGTTGTGGGGGTGCTTTGCTGCAGGAGGGACTGGTGCTCTTCACCAAATAGATGGCATCATGAGGAAGGAAAATTATGTGGATATATTAAAGCAACATCTTATGATATCAGTCAGAAAGTTAAAGCTTGGTCGCAAATGGGTCTTCCAAATGGACAATGACCCCAAGCATACTTCAAAAGTTGTGGCAAAATGGCTTAAGGACAACAAAGTCAAGGTATTGGAGTGGCCATCACAAAGACCTAACCTCAATCCTATAGAAAATTTGTGTGCAGAACTTAAAAAGTGTGTGCGAGCAAGGAGGCCTACAAACCTGACTCAGTTACACCATATTTGTCTGGAGGAATGGGCCAAAATTCACCCAAGTTATTGTGGGAAGCTTGTGGAAGGTTACCCGAAACATTTGACCCAAGTTAAACAATTTAAAGACAATGCTACCAAATACTAATTGAGTGTATGTAAACTTCTGACCCACTGGGAATGTAATGAAAGAAATAAAAGCTAAAATAAATCATTCTCTCTACTACTATTCTGACATATCACATTCTTACAATAAAGTCGTGATCCTAACTGACCTAAGACAGGGAATTTTTACTAGGATTAAATGTCAGGAATTGTGAAAAATGAGGTTTAATGTATTTGGCTAAGGTGTATGTAAACTTCCGACTTCAGCTGTATTTTCAGAACATTTTAATTGAAAGAAATAACATTTTACACCTCTCAGGTGAAGCTTCTATTTTCTACAGACGCTGTAGGTGCAGGGTTACAGAAGTGCAGTTAACACACACATGCGTGTTAAAATGACACGTCACACTGACCAATTACGCACGGATGTCACGTTGTAGTGTTAAAATTGTTTTGGCAAATACACCAGCTTACAGCTCTGGTGCTGCTGCTGCGGTAATCAGGTCTGTCTGACTGTCGCAGGGCTGAGCCCGAGTCGGATCCGGTCTTTGATCACTTATTTACGGCCAAATGAAGGGCGGTGTTTAGTGTGATGACTTGTCTGTGGAAGTCTAAACCTCTCAGAGTCGTTACTGCTTAGTTAAATTGCTTCTCTTTCATGGTGGATCGAGCGATGATGAGGGTTTTATGTGAACGTTTATACCTGCTAATATTAACTTGGTTGAATTGCGCTGTAATTTAGAATAGAGTCATTATATTATACTAACAAATAACGTTATTATGGCTAAAGGTTCTAATGTAATAAAACGTAATCATGTTCATGTTTTATTTCATGAAAAACATATTTTTATATATATTGCTGAAACATTTTTTTCAGCAGTTAACATTTAACTATGAAACCTAATGGAATAAAAAAAACAAGTTTAAAGTTGGAGGTGTAGATTAGAATAAACATTCCAATTAAAGTGAAATCGGAAGTGTTTTTTTCCCCAGATTTATTCATTAGTTTCATCTGATGCAATCATCATCTGACATCTGTAACTGATATTCGTTGGAAAAATAACAAATTCCCCAGGAAGTAAGAAACAATTTCATTTTGATTTAGTTGAATTAGAAAAAGGCTGAGATAAACGCTGTATGCTTTTCGTATATAGCTCAGACAGTCGCTGAGGTAAAACTGTTTAGGCCTAGTGTGTTTAGTTCACGTTTAAAGCAGATAGGTTAATAGCAAAAACAACAGTAAGATACACAACAAAGAGCCTTGATGAACCTTGACAGGTTTAAAGACGTTGAAATGGTTCAATCAGAGATTATATTATGATAGTATTACCCAGACAAAGTCAGGAGATCATTCTCTCAGTTCTCTCAGATGAGCAGGCCTATATTCCATCTCACTGCCTTTCTACTGTCTCCGTTGTCTCTGTTCTTTACCTATTGTCTCTGTTCTTTCTCCTTTCTACTTGTTAAAGTTCCTCACGCTATAGATTAATTTCTCTACATGAATATACAGCCTACAATTCCCCTCTCGGTACTCTATAGATCGCACATGGTCGCCTCATTCTGGCACCTTTCTGTACATAGAAATGAAGAGGACATCCAGCAACTCTTTGATGTCAGTGGAAGTTGATAAAATTGTTGTTCATTGTTCATTGTTCAAATCCTAGGTAAGGTAAGCTAAATGGTTGTTCATTGTTCAAAAAGCTTGCCTCCATATCAAGACACCACAAATTCCTTATTCCAGTGCCTTGCAAAAGTATTCACCCACTTGGCATTTTTCCTATTTTGTTGCATTACAACCTGTAATTTAAATGGATTTTTATTTGGATTTCATGTAATGGACATACACAAAATAGTCGTAATTGGTGAAGTGAAATGAAAAAAATTAAATGTTTCCAAAAATTTAAAAATATAAAACAAAGGGAAAAGTGGTGGGTGCCAATGTATTCACCCCCTTTGCTATGAAGCCCCTAAATAAGATCTGGTACAACCAATTACCTTCAGATCTGTCACATGATCTCAGTATATATACACCTGTTCTGAAAGGCCCCAGAGTCTGCAACACCACTAAGCAAGGGGCACCATGAAGACCAATGAGCTCTCCAAACAGGTCAGGGACAAAGGTGTGGAGAAGTACAGATCAGGGTTGAGTTATAAACAAATATCAGAAACTTTGAACATCCCACGGAGCACCATTAAATCCATTATTAAAAAATGGAAAGAATATGGCACCACAACAAACCTGCCAAGAGAGGGCCGCTCACCAAAACTCACAGACCAGGCAAGGAGGGCATTAATCAGAGAGGCAACAAAGAGACCAACGATAACCCTGAAGGAGCTGCAAAGCTCCACAGCGGAGATTGGAGTGTCTGTCCATAGGACCACTTTAAGCTGTACACTCCACAGAGCTGGGCTTTACAGAAGAGTGGCCAGAAAAACATAAAATAAGAGAGACTCCCCAAACATCTGGAAAAAGGTACTCTGGTCAGATGAGACAAACATTTATCTTTTTGGCCATCAAGGAAAACGCTATGTCTGGCGCAAAACCAACACCTCTCATCACCCCGAGAACACCATCCCCATGCTGCGGGGATGTTTTTCATCGGCAGGGACTGGGAAACTGGTCAGAATTGAAGGGATGTTGGATGGCGCTAAATACAGGGAAATTCTTGAGGGAAACCTGTTTCAGTCTTCCAGAGATTTGAGACTGGGACAGAGGCTCACCTTCCAGCAGGACAATGACCCTAAGCATACTGCTAAAGCAACACTCATGTGGTTTAAGGGGAAACGTTTAAATGTCTTGGAAGGGCCGGGTCAAAGCCCAGACCTCAATCCATTTGAGAATCTGTGGTATGACTTAAAGATTGCTGTACACCAGCGGAACTTGAAATGGCTGGAGCAGTTTTACTTGAAATGGCTGGAGCAGTTTTACTTGAAATGGCTGGAGCAGTTTTACTTGAAATGGCTGGAGCAGTTTTGCCTTAAAGAATGGGCAAAAATCCCAGTGGCTAGATGTACCAAGCGTATAGAGACATACCCCAAGAGACTTGCCGCTGTAATTGCTAGGGTGGTGAATAGTTATGCACGCTCAAGTTTTCTGTTTTTTTTTTGTCTTATTTCTTGTTTGTTTCACAATAAAACATATTTTACATCTTCAAAGTGGTAGGCATGTTGTACAAATCAAAAGATACAAACCCCCAAAAATCTATTTTAATTCCAAGTTGTAAGGCAACAAAATAGGAAAAATGCCAAGGGGGGTGAATACTTTCGCAAGCTACTGTATAGCATATAGGCCTTCAATTATGTCATTTATAGGTGAATGTAGGCCTTCAATTAGGTCATTTACAGGTGAATGTGGGCCTTCAATTAGGTCGTTTATAGGTGAATGTAGGCCTTCAATTGGGTGATTTATAGGTGAATGTAGGCCTTCAATTGGGTGATTTATAGGTGAATGTAGGCCTTCAATTAGGTCATTTATAGGTGAATGTAGGCCTTCAATTGGGTGATTTATAGGTGAATGTGGGCCTTCAATTATGTCATTTATAGTTCAATGTAGGCCTTCAATTAGGTCATTTACAGGTGAATGTAGGCCTTCAATTGGGTCATTTATAGGTGAATGTAGGCCTTCAATTGGGTGATTTATAGGTGAATGTAGGCCTTCAATTGGGTGATTTATAGGTGAATGTAGGCCTTCAATTATGTCATTTATAGGTGAATGTGGGCCTTCAATTGGGTCATTTATAGGTGAATGTAGGCCTTCAATTGGGTGATTTATAGGTGAATGTGGGCCTTCAATTGGGTGATTTATAGGTGAATGTGGGCCTTCAATTGGGTCATTTATAGGTGAATGTGGGCCTTCAATTGGGTGATTTATAGGTGAATGTAGGCCTTCAATTGGGTGATTTATAGGTGAATGTGGGCCTTCGATTGGGTGATTTATAGGTGAATGAATTTATAGGTGAATGTGGGCCTTCAATTGGGTGATTTATAGGTGAATGTGGGCCTTCAATTGGGTCATTTATAGGTGAATGTGGGCCTTCAATTGGGTGATTTATAGGTGAATGTGGGCCTTCAATTGGGTGATTTATAGGTGAATGTGGGCCTTCAATTGGGTGATTTATAGGTGAATGTGGGCCTTCAATTGGGTGATTTATAGGTGAATGTGGGCCTTCAATTGGGTGATTTATAGGTGAATGTGGGCCTTCAATTGGGTGATTTATAGGTGAATGTGGGCCTTCAATTGGGTGATTTATAGGTGAATGTGGGCCTTCAATTGGGTGATTTATAGGTGAATGTAGACCTTCAATTGGGTGATTTATAGGTGAATGTGGGCCTATAATCCTCCTTCCAGAACTCTAAATACAGACTAATTAAGGAAATAGTCCCATCATTCCGGCTGCAAAGAACTCTAATTAAGAGGAAGAGAAGAGTTAAATTAATGAGTGCTGGCAGACAGGCACTCAAGCCTCGTTTGTAATGAAGAGAGCGTGCGGGGTAATTAATTAAACTGGTTTAAAACAGGCGCCTTTCAGTTTATTGCTATCTCGAGCCACCTCACAATTACCCTGAGGTGAAATTATACACACACACACACACACACACACACACACACACACACACACACACACACAGTAAAACGCACAGCGACACACACAGTGACACACACAGTGACACACACACACACACAGTCCACCCTCTCCAGTAGTGAAACCATAGAAACACAGCGGCGCTGTTCCCTGTCACTATCAGAGAACGCCGGTTATTCTACTCTGATACGTTTATTGATGAGGCTGAAAAAGACCCCGGGAGATGATGAGACGGGTAGCGCTCCCGTCACAGGAGGTTTTTTACCATCACTTTGGCACTAATTTCAGAACCTTGCTGTCATTTTTCAAAACTCACAACCGATCATCAAAATGCACATTTTTCAAAACGATTGACACTTTTTATAATTGCTTGGAACCGATTGGACGACATTGTCTATGGATGTAATATTTCATCATCATTCTTTATCAGTGTTTCTATGGTCCCCATGTATACCACTTTTCCAGACCATGTTTTCAGATTTGACATTACTGTACACTCACCGGCCACTTTATTAGGTACACCTATGTAGTACTAAGTAGGATCCCCTTTTGCCTCCACAACAGCCTGAACACCACTGTTTTAAACGGCTGTTGTTGTTGTTTGTTTAGAATTTGTGGCCTTTCTGTCAGCTTCAGTGAGTCTGGACATTCTCGTCTGACCTCTGTCATTAACAAGGTGTTTTTGCCCACGGAACTGCCGCTCACTGAATGTGTTTTGTTAATTGCACCGTTCTCTCTGTGGTCAGTTTGGTCCGGGCCAGAAATTATATTTACCTTACAGAAATTCGGCAGCGCATCTGGGACAATGACGACATAAGTTTGCCGACTATTGCAGGCATGCTGAAAAGGCACAAGTTGTGCCTCTAAAACAGCTGTACCGTGTGCCTTTTGAAAGAAATGCAGACAGAGTGATGCAACTGAGGACTGAGTATGTTCAGGTGTGTTCAGTTTCAAGATGCCTGTTGTGAAAAATTCCCCCAAAATTGTACATCATTGTAATCAGTAATTCTCTTTCCAAAATGTCTTTTTAGAGGGTGATGGAGCTGGATGCTGACGCAGACCTCGTATTGGATCATATAATGCAGCTCTCCTTGTAACCTTCCTTGATGAGCTAAATCAGGTCTGTGGAGCTGATGGCGTGACCTATGTCATTGTGTGGGATAATGTCAGGTTCCACCATCCTCAAATGGTGCACGCATGGTTTCAAGCCATCCACAATTTACCACCCTGTACTTACCCCCATACTCTCCTTTCCTTAACCCGACTGAGGAATTCTTCCCCACATGGAGGTGGAAGGTATATGATAGGCGCCCTCACGAACAAGCCACCCTTCTCCAGGCCATGGATGACGCATGCAATGACATCACGGCAGACCAGATTCTTCCCAAGATGTTTGGCTAATGAAAACATCCACTGTGATGTGGATGAGAACCTGTGGCCAGATCCACAAGACAGGGTTGATGGGAATATATAGAAGTACAGTAATCAATCCTTTGTTCTGCTTTTTACAGTAAGCCAGGTGAGGAACACTGCAGTTGACATTTTACTGTAGTTTCTTTTCTTTTTTGTAGCTAATTAATTGTGTTTTGATTCAAAGAAACCTATGTTGTGATTTTATTGTATTTCATCAATACATTTCAGATTTGGTTCAATGATTCCACTGTGTCTGTACTATTCTCTCTACTAGTATGTATTTACGTGTAGTAACATAATGAAACATGTATCATATATTACAATATTTAAGGATTGCACGAATAACTACACAGTGAAACTATGGGTGTCTTGTGTGTGGGTGATCTCAATGAATGTTCCTACGGTGTTTTATGTTAAATGAGTTATTTGAACCAATGATTCTGCAAGTGCAAAGGTTTCTTTAAAGATGTGAATACACAATGCCATGTTTTGAACAGTGGACATCCTGTGTTACAAGTGGTGACCGTTGTGAGTTTTGTGTCTAGAGTTTAGAAAAATGACCACAAAGGTTCTGAAATTAGTGCCATAGTGATGTAATAATGGCTGAAATTGAGTAAATGGTATGGAACACATGGAAACCACGTGTTCGATGTGTTCGTTACCGTTCCATTGATTCCGTTCCAGCCATTACTATGAGCCCGTCCTCCCCAAATGGCGTTGGACTTGAGATGAGAGAGAATCAGTGGGGATTTTACATCAACACAATGTGACCGTGCGCTTCAATCATAACTTATTCAGGCCTGTGTGTTGTTTATATTCCTGAAGTCAAGCAGATTCCCCTGTGTGTCCGACTAGGCAACAGTTGCTAGTCTCTCTAGACAGACAGATGGCGTCCCACAACGTAACAGTGTTACAGCTCACACTGCCATTGCCTAGGGTCTGGCTGACCAATGCAGGATGCACGGAAACTGATGTAGTGTAGTTCTCATAGGAGAAGAAGAGTAACTGAAACTGATGTAGTGTAGTTCTCATAGGAGAAGAAGAGGAACTGAAACTGATGTAGCGTAGTTCTCATAGGAGAAGAAGAGTAACTGAAACTGATGTAGTGTAGTTCTCATAGGAGAAGAAGAGGAACTGAAACTGATGTAGTTTCAAACAATACTGCATAATGACAAAGTGAAACATGTTTTTAGATATTTAAGCAGATTTATTGAAAAGCAAATACAGAAATATCTCATTTACATAAGTATTCACACACGAGTCAATACGAGTTAGCATCACCTTTGGCAGTGATTACAGCTGTGAGTCATACTCATGGAGAGATACAGGGGGTGCAGGCTTTAGTTCAAATCAAATCAAATGTATTTATAAAGCCCCCTTACATCAGCTGATGTCACAAAGTGCTGTACAGAAACCCAGCCTAAAACCCCAAACAGCAAGCAATGCAGGTGTAGAAGCACGGTGGCTAGGAAAAACTCCCTAGAAAGGCCAAAACCTAGGAAGAAACCTAGAGAGGAATCAGGCTGTGAGGGGTGGCCAGTCCTCTTCTGGCTGTGCCAGGTGCAGATTATAACATGGACAAGATGTTAAAATGTTCATAAAACAGGCAGAACAGTTGAAACTGGAGAAGCAGCACGGCCAGGTGGAGTCGGGACATCAAGGAGTCATCAGGCCAGGTAGGCCTTGAGGAATGGTCCTAATGCTCAGGTCCTCTGAGAGAGAGAGAGAAAGAGAGAATTAGAGAGAGCATACTTAAATTCACACAGGACACCGGATAAGAGAGGAGAAATACTCCAGATATAACAGACGGACCCTAGGCCCCCGACACATAAACTACTGCAGCATAAATACTGGGAGCTGAGATAGGAGGGGTCGGGAGACACTGTGGCCCCGTCCGACGATACCCCCGGACAGGGCCAAACAGGCAGGATCTAACCACCCACTCTGCTGTTATTAATATATTTTAATTAAAAAATAATTAATTTTGAATAAAGTCCCGTGAGGCTCAGTTGGTAGAACATAGCGCTTGCAATGTCAAGGTTGTGGGTTCGATTCCCACGGGGGACCAGTACGAACAAATATGAAAATGTATTTCACTCACTACTGTAATACGCTCTGGGTACGATTACTGCTAAATCACTCGAATGTTAAGATTTCTTATGCAAGTTGCGTCATAGAATTATATTTTGTCTGGTTCAGACATAGCTAAGAATTTTACTTCAGTGTTGAGAATGTTACATTCTTAGCTGGTTGTCTTAATTAAGTCTCTCTCTATGTAGAGTTGTGTTGTCTCTCTTGTCGTGATGTGTGTTTAGTCCTATATTTTAATCCCAGCCCCCGTCCCTGCAGGAGGCCTTTTGGTAGGCCGTCATTATAAATAAGAAATTGTTCTTAACTGACTTGCCTAGTTAAATAAAGGCGAGTGTTTTTCTCGGTCAGTCTTTCTTTGGGGAAATCTAAATTGCACACTCCTCGCGTCTTCTCTCCTCGTCTCCTTCTCAAAACCCATTGAAGAAAGCCAGAGGTCCCGCCCCTCTGACCTTCTCCTCCAATGGGGTTTTGAGAAGGAGACGAGGATTCTCCCCTTGATGTCACTCACCGCAGTCCGAATGGCGGTGACAAGCGCTCCTGGACTCTGGAGACGGGTTGAAAGATCACCAACACCGGCTACTGCCAATTGGACGTATAGTCGCGACGGAAGAGACGCAGGCTACACGCAGGCAATGGCGTCTCTATTACATTCGGTAAGCGAAGCAGCATGCCTTGTATTATGTCGAAATGCACACTTTATGTAGGCTATAGTGTGTTTGTTTTTGTGTGTTTGTTGTTTATGCACGTGCTCAAAATATCTAACCAACTGTCCCAGAGAAGTTTAATGGAAGTGAATCTGTTGTTGCAAAGACTGAGTTAACTTTAACTAGCCTCATTCATTCTCCTTCATAAAATACATCTTTCACTTCGTTGTATTACGTTACAGCATTGTCATTCATTCTGTTCTAAGCACGTCAGCAATATAATCTTATTTATTAATTAGTGCTGTAGAACAGGTTCAGGTAGGTCCTCCCTGTTTCAGTCTGTTTTGGTTCTGTTTGGTGCAAAGTGAATATGACCCAGGATGCCAGACAGCCCTCTCTGCCAGGTAGGCCCCTCCCTGTTTCAGTCTGGGGGGAGAGAAGGGGAAAGAGAGAGAGAGAGAGAGAGAGAGAGAGAGAGAGAGAGAGGGGAGGAGGAGAGGGAGGGAGTGGGAGAAAAGGAGAGAGGGAGGGGGAGGAATTGGAGAGAGCTGACATGCCTTTACTTCTTTAAGCTAGAATTCTTAGTATTACTGGTGCTAAGTCTGTAGCCTATTACATATTACTACTCCATATTACATGTTACTACTGCATATTACATGTTACTACTTCATATTACTACTGCATATTACTACTCCATATTAGTACTGCATATCTCTACTCTACATTACTGCTGCATATTACTACCGCATGTTACTACCGCATATTAGTACTGTATATTACTACCTCATATTACTACTGCATATTACTACTAGATATTACCACTCCATATTACTATAGCTGCCTCCCTCTGACACAGTAGAGCACTCAGATCTCACACAACAGAGACTGGCCCAGAGACTGGCCCAGAGACTGGCCCAGAGACTGGCCCAATGTGTCACACACAGTGCATTCGTAAAGTATTCAGACCTCTTGACTTTTTCCTCATTTTGTTACGTTACAGCCTTATTCTAAAACGGATTAAATAACAAATCCTCAATCTACACACAATACCCCATAATGACATCACAATACCCCATAATGACATCACAATACCCCATAATGACAAAGCAAAAACTGGTTTTTAGAAATGTTTGCCAATTTATTACAAATAAAAACAGAAATACCTATAAAAACAGAAATAAGTATTCAGACCCATTGAGACAGGATTGTGTCGAGGCACAGATCTGGGGAAGGGTACCAAAACATTTCTGCAGCATTGAAGGTCCCCAAGAACACAGTGGCCTCCATCATTCTTAAATGGAAGAAGTTTGGAACTACCAAGACTCTTCCTAGAGCTGGCCGCCCGGCCAAACTGAGCAATCGGGGGAGAAGGGCCTTGGTCGGGGAGGTGACCAAGAACCCGATGGTCACTCTGACAGAGCTCCAGAGTTCCTCTGTGGAGATGGGAGAACCTTCCAGAAGGACAACCATCTCTGCAGCACTCCACCAATCAAGCCTTAATGGTAGAGTGGCCAGATGGAAGCCACTACTCAGTAAAAGGCACGACAGCCCGCTTTGAGTTTGCCAAAAGGCACCTAAAGGACTCTGACCATGAGAAACAAGATTTTCTGCTCTGATGAAACCAAGATTGAACTCTTTGGCCTGAATGCCAAGCGTCACGTCTGGAGGAAACCTGGCACCATCCCTACGGTGAAGCATGGTGGTGGCAGCATCATGCTGTGGGGATGTTTTTCAGCGGCAGGGACTGGGAGACTAGTCAGGATCGAGGGAAAGATGAACGGAGCAAAGTACAGAGAGATATTTGATGAAAACCTACTCCAGAGCGCTCAGGACCTCAGAATGGGGTGAAGGTTCACCTTCCAACAGAACAACGACCCTAAGCACACAGCCATGGCAACGCGGGATTGGCTTTGGGACAAGTCTCTGAATGTCCTTGAGTGGCCCAGCCAGAGCCTGGACTTGAACCCGATCGAACATCTCTGGAGAGACCTGAAAATACTTGTGCAGCGACGCTCCCCATCCAACCTGACAGAGCTTGAGAGGATCTGCAGAGAAAAGTGGGAGAAACTCCCCAAATACAGGTGTGCCAAGCTTGTAGTGTCATACCCAAGAAGACTCGAGGCTGTAATCGCTGCCAAAGGAGCTTCAACAAAGTACTGAGTAAAGGGTCTGAATACTTATGTAAATATTATATTTCAGTTTTTTGCAAAAAACTTATTTTTGCTTTGTCATTATGGGGTACTGTGTGTAGATTGAGGGGGACAATTGACAATTTTAGAATCAGGCTGTAACGTAATAAAATGTGGAAAAAGGTCAAGGGGTCTGAATACTTTCTGAATCCACTGTACCTGTGTGTCCTCCAGGCATACGAGAGGCGCTTCCCCACCTGTCCCATGATCCCTGTGTTCCTCGGCAGCGAGGTGCTGAGTGACGTCACCAGTGATGACGGGGGATCCGTGTCGTAGAGCGGAGATGCCAACTCGTCGTGGACGCACCCACGACTCCTCAAGAAGGTCAGGTCATCTCTCATTACACACAATGTCAGACGCGGACTTACACATAACCATTGATTGGTATTGGGATTAAGTTCTTCAATAGTTGTCAATGTGTGGCATTGTGGATAAATAATACTGAGGGATTGTAACTGTGTGTGTGTGTGTGTGTGTGTGTGTGTGTTGTTGTAGATTGTGGGGTTGGACTATGCCTACTTCATTCAGAAGAACACACTGAGTTGTAGAGACAGAACTCTGGTCATCCAGGTTCACAACCAAACCTACAACAACAGACTCATCGTCACGGAAACATGTTGTTACAGTGTGAGTCTGGGTCTGCGAGCGTGAGCCTCTGTGTGTGTGTGTGTGTGTGTGTGTGTGCGCGCAAGGGCGAGTGTGTGCGCATATGCACCTGCGAGTTTGTTTACATGTGTGAGAGCATGTGTGTGTGTGTCGGAGGAGGAGGAGAAGGAGGGAAGGAGAGGGGTGAGAGATGCAACAGCCGTAATACTCTCGAATGGCCTCTTCTCCCTTAAAGAACCATGGTGTAATTTGATGTGTGTGTGTTTGCCCCCGGTGATGCGTTGTGCAGACCGCACCGCCTTCTGGAGAGCCTTACGGTTGAGGGCGGTGCAGTTGCCGAACCAGGCGGTGATACAGCTCGACAGGATGCTCTCAATTGTGCATCTGTAAAAGTTTGTCAGGGTTTTAGGTGTTGCGCCTTCTTCACCACGCTGTCTGTGTGAGTGGACCATTTCAGTTTGTCTGTGATGTGTACGCCAAGCAACTTAAAACTTTCCACCTTCTCCACTACTGTCCCTTCGATGTAGATAGGAGGGTGCTCCCTCTGTTGTTTCCTGAAGTCCACGATCATCTCCTTTGTTTTGTTGACGTTGAGTGAGAGGTTGTTTTCCTGACACCACACTTCGAGTGCCCTCACCTCCTCCCTGTAGGCTGTCTCGTCGTTGTTGGTAATCAAGCCCACTACTGTTGTGTCGTCTGCAAACTTGATGATCGAGTTGGAGGCGTGCATGGCCATGCAGTCATGGGTGAACAGGGAGTACAGGAGGGGGCTGAGCATGCACCCTTGTGGGGCCCCAGTGTTGAGGATCAGCGGGGTAGAAATGTTGTTTCCTACCTCGTGTGATAAGTTGGAAGCAGAGTACATTGTGTTACCTGGGTGATCTGTGTAGGGGAGAAATCGTTAAAACCTCTTTAAGCTTAAAAGTATTTACATGTTTGGAACAGGTAGCCTAGTGGTTAGAGTGTTGGACTAGTAACCGAAAGTTTGCAAGATCGAATCCCCGAGCTGACAAGGTAAAATCTGTCGTTCCGCCCCTGAACAAGGCAGTTAACTCACTGTTCCTAGGCCGTCATTGAAAATAAGAATGTGTTCTTAACTGACTTGCCTATAAAGGTAAAATAAAAATAAAAAACCCTTTAAAGTTTATATGACTTCTAATGTGTTAAGGTTTTTTGAAAGGCTGTATAGCTTCTTGCAGGTGTTGGTATATGTGTATGTGTGTGTGGGTGGGTGTGAAACCACACATCCCCTTGGCAGACAACAAAAAGGTGCTTGCTTGACTCAATTCAAGGAACCGCTGCTCTATTTCCTTCTACCGACCGTGTAGAGAAGGTTCCTGTTGTTTTACTAGAACAACCGCAGAGCGAGTGGACCCAATTCGGTACTTTTACCCCAGTTTCGTCTCATCCTTCACGTTAAAATATACTTTTATTCAAGATTCTGGCTTGTAGAGGTCGTGAGAGGAAACTTTCCTGATTCAAATGCAAATTTCTGCCTGACAGAATTCAATGCAATTCAACGTCGGGTTTCCAGGCAAAGTTGTCATGCTGTTTATCCATAGCGCTGCATAAATTACAACGCTACACAGACAGATTGTGAAGCTATGGATGGATGGCCTATTAGAATAACTACTACTGAATATATAATCTAGTAAATATTGTAGACTATGATATGTCCAAGGCCGACTTTCAGTATATTTGTGAAATCGAAGGAATGCAGATATTATCATGGGATCATTTTAAGGCTGTTTCGACATGCAGACCAATTGAGATATTTATTTCCACTAATTAGTCTTTTGACCAATCACATCAGATCTTTTTTCCACTAATTAGTCTTTTGACCAATCACATCAGATATTTTCACATCAGGTCTTTTTCAGAACTGATCTGATTGGTCATAAGACTACTTAGTGAATGTAACCGCCTGTGTAAATACATCCATTGTGCATCATATTATGTATAATTTTAAATGAAAAATAATTATTATAATGCAAATTGTGTCATATAATTATATTCTTGTCCGTTTCAGACATAGCTACGAATTTTACTCCAGTGTTGAGAATGTTAAATTCTTAGCTGGTTTAGGCAGTGTACCCTAGCCTACTTATTGGCAAGTGCCTGAAGAGCAGTAGGGGGTGTGTTTTTACTATCAATCCTTGGGAGAATCTCAATTGTATTCTCCTCGCTTCCTCTCTCCTAGTCTCCTTCTCAAAACCTATTGGAGGAGAAAGCCATAGGTCCCACCCCTCTGAGCTTCTCCTCCAATGGGTTTTGAGAAGGAGAGAGGACGCGAGGAGTGTGCAATTGAGATTCTCCCGTTGATGTCACTCACAGCAGTCCGCTTGGGGACTCGGGAGACGGGTTGAAAGATCACCACCACCGGCTACTGCCAACGTATAGAGGCGACGGAAGAGACGCAGGCTACACGCAGGCAGTGACCGCTCTATTATATTCGGTAAGCTAAGCAGCATGCCTTGTATTATGTCGAAATGTAACTGATCGATGCACACTATCAGTCCATACAGGATTTCGCAAAATTCTTTGGTGATTTCTGCAGCCAAGAATGGTTTATTTTGCGTCATTTTTTTTCTCTCACGTTAATTTCATATAAAGCAATGAAAAAGTAATATGTGCTCAGTTTTAGAACGATTTTAAGCCGAATACATAATACAAAACACTATTAGAAACATTTAAAGTGCTCAATTTAGTTTCTTTTCTTGAACATGTTACAGAAAAGTTCAGAGTTCCAACATTAAAGAATGCCCCCATAATCTTTACATAATAAGAGGTTATTGAGCATCAATTTATTTATTTCGTTTTTTTTTTTTTAATAACTATTGATCAAAAAATGTATTTGTTCTAACTTTGTGTGTGTAGAGTGAACAATATCACACAGTTCTTTATGTGTACTGGTGTGTGTGTGTCTGCGCAGAGTGACGATGGTTCAGAAGTACCAGTCTCCAGTCAGAGTCTATAAGTACCCGTTCGAGATGGTGATGACGGTGAGTGATCAATACTCCTGGGTCATGTTTCACACTGAGAACGTGTGAGTTGTGTAAAAGCTTCACTAACGTGTGTGTATGTGCGTGTTTTTGGCTGCCTGGTATGTTGTAGGCGACCTACTGACACTCAAGCATTCATACAGAGATGGTAGATGGTGTGTGTGTGTGTGTGAGAGAGAGATCAGACATTCATTACTAGCTGGATCAGGTGAAGAACACACACTGTAAGATCCAGACATTACTACTCCATATTACATGTTACTACTCCATATTACATGTTACTACTCCATATTACATGTTACTACTCCATATTACACATTACTACTCCATATTACTACTCCATATTCCACATTACTACTCCATATTACACATTACTACTCCATATTACTACTCCATATTACTACTCCATATTACATGTTACTACTCCATATTACATATTACTACTCTGTATTACTACTCCATATTACACATTACTACTCCATATTACACATTACTACTCCATATTACTACTCCATATTACTACTCCATATTACATGTTACTACTCCATATTACATGTTACTACTCCATATTACATGTTACTACTCCATATTACTACTCCATATTACACATTACTACTCCATGTTACTACTCCATATTACTACTCCATATTACTACTCCATATTACTACTCCATATTACACATTACTACTCCATATTACATATTACTACTCCATATTACATATTACTACTCCATATTACTACTCTGTATTACTACTCCGTATTACTACTCCATATTACTATTCCATATTACTACTCCATATTACATATTACTACTCCATATTACATATTACTACTCCATATTACATGTTACTACTGCATATTACTACATATTACTACTCCATATTACATATTACTACTCCATATTACTACTGCATATTACATGTTACTACTCCATATTACTACTGCATATTACTACATATTACTACTCCATATTACATATTACTACTCCATATTACTACTCCATATTACTACTGCATATTACTACTCCATATTACTACTGCATATTACATGTTACTACTCCATATTACTACTGCATATTACTACATATTACTACTCCATATTACATATTACTACTCCATATTACTACTCCATATTACTACTCCATATTACTACTCCGTATTACTACTCTGTATTACTACTCCATATTCCATATTACTTCTCCATACTACTACTCCGTATTACATATTACTACTCTGTATTACTACTCCATATTCCATATTACTACTCCATACTACTACTCCGTATTACATATTACTACTCTGTATTACTACTCAATATGACATATTACTACTCCATATTCCATATTACTACTCCATACTACTACTCTGTATTACTACTCCATATTACTACTCCGTATTACATATTACTACTCCATATTACTACTCCGTATTACATATTACTACTCCATATTACTACTCCATATTACTACTCCATATTACTGCTGCATATTACTACTCCATATTACTACTCCATATTACTACTCCATATTACATATTACTACTCCATATTACTACTGCATAGACCCTACTCCATACTACTACTGCATATTACTACTGCTGCCTCCCTCTGACACAGTAGAGCACTCAGAGCTCACATAACAGAGACTGGCCCAGAGACTGGCCCAGAGACTGTTTGGGTTGATGCACGTTTGTATACACTCCAGAACACAGCTTACTTGCAAAGTTTCACCTTGTTAGAATAGGAGAGAGAGATCCCATAGCATCTCATTACTGTCCCCTCCCCCCATCAACCCCCCAATCCTCCTCTCTTTCGTATGAGAGGCGCTCCTATGATCCCCGTGTTCCTAATGGAACTGTGTGTGTGTACCTGTGTGTGTGTGTGTGTGTGTGTGTGGGGGTCTGAATACTTTCTGAATCCACTGTGTGTGTGTGGGGTCTGAATACTTTCTGAATCCACTGTGTGTGTGTGTGGGGTCTGAATACTTTCTGAATCCACTGTGTGTGTGTGTGGGGTCTGAATACTTTGAATCCACTGTACCTGTGTGTGTGGGGTCTGCATACTTTCTGAATCCACTGTGTGTGTGTGTGTGTGTGTGTGTGTGTGTGGTGTGTCCTCCAGGCGTACGAGAGGCGCTTCCCCACCTGTCCCATGATCCCCTTGTTCCTGGGCAGCGAGGTGCTGAGTGACGTCACCAGTGATGACGGGGCGACCCGTGTCGTAGAGCGGAGATGCCAAGTCAGAGTGGACGCACCCCAATTCCTCAAGACGGTCAGGGGTCATCTCTCTCTCTCTCACACAATGTCAGACGCGTACTTACGCATAACCATTGATTGGTATTGGGATTAAGTTCTTCAATAGTTGTCAATGTGTGGCATTGTGGATAAATAATACTGAGGGATTGTAACTGTGTGTGTGTGTGTGTGTTGTAGATTGTGGGGTTGGACAATGCCTACTTCATTCAGAAGAACACACTGAGCAGGAGAGACAGAACTCTGGTCATCAAGGTTCACAACCAAACCTACAACAACAGACTCATCGTCACGGAAACATGTTGTTACAGTGTGGGTCTGCGAGCGTGAGCCTCTGTGTGCGCGCATGTGTGAGAGCATGCGTTGGTGTGTGTGTATTGAGTGTGTTTATGCGTTGGTGTGTGTGTATTGAGTGTGTGCATGCGTTGGTGTGTGTATTGAGTGTGTTTATGCGTGGGTGTGTGTATTGAGTGTGTTTATGCGTTGGTGTGTGTGTGTATTGAGTGTGTTTATGCGTTGGTGGGTGTGTGTGTGTATTGAGTGTGTTTATGCGTTGGTGGGTGTGTGTGTGTATTGAGTGTGTTTATGTGTTGGTGTGTGTGTATTGAGTGTGTTTATGTGTTGGTGTGTGTATTGAGTGTGTTTATGCGTTGGTGGGTTTGTGTATTGAGTGTGTTTATGCGTTGGTGGGTTTGTGTATTGAGTGTGTGCATGCGTTGGTGGGTGTGTGTATTGAGTGTGTTTATGCATTGGTGGGTGTGTGTATTGAGTGTGTTTATGCGTTGGTGGGTGTGTGTATTGAGTGTGTTTATGCATTGGTGGGTGTGTGTATTGAGTGTGTGCGTGGACCCTGTTCTCTCTGTCTCCAGGTCCACCCAGAGAATGAGTCCTGGACCCGTTTTGAGCAGTCTGCCTCTCTAGAGGTCACGTCTCTCTTTGGCTTCGAGACGATAGCAGAGAACATTGGCATGAAACAATACATCGCTAACATCCAGCCGGTGAGGAGGGGGGGGAGACAGAGAGTAGTTAGACTGATTTATTGATCCATTGTTTCTCGATTGATGAATTTATCGATAAATGTATTGCTCTTTAGGGTAAGGAGGGGGGAGGGACCTGAGAGAGCTGATTGTTGTATGAATGTATTGATGGATGTATTGATGGATGTATTTAATGATGTATTGATGGATGCATTTAATGATGTATTGATGGATGCATTTAATGATGTATTGATGGATGTATTGATGGATGCATTTAATGATGTATTTAATGATGTATTGATGGATGTATTTAATGCTGTATTGATGATGTATTTAATGCTGTATTGATGGATGTATTTAATGATGTATTGATGGATGTATTTAATGGATGTATTGATGGATGTATTGATGGATGTATTGATGGATGTATTGATGGATGTATTGACTGATGTTTTCATGAATGTATTGATGGATGTATTTAATTATGTATTGATGGATGTATTGACTGATGTTTTCATGAATGTATTGTATCATCAGGAGGAGGTAATAGAGTTCTACCTGAGAGAGCTGATGTCAGAGGGCGTGACCTCTATCCCTCGCTGGATGCCATCTAACCCCCAACTTTTAATCTGAACTACCCCGGCCCCGCCCTGCTCCCGCCCCCTGGGTTCCACTGGCCAATCAGAACCCTCGGGTCTCAGAAATCAGCAGCAGAGACCTGAGGGTGGGTGTGAGAGAGCCGTAATACTCTTGATTGGCCGCTTCTCCCTCAAAGAACCATGGTGTAATTTGACGTGTGTGTGTGTGTCTAGGTGATAAGTTGGAAGCAGAGTACATCGTGTTACCTGGGTGATCTGTGTGGGGGACAAATTGTTAAAAAGTGGAATATTGGTTGAAGAGCCAGAGACTCTGTCATCCCAATGTCCCTGGTCTTTCTAGGTGTACTAAGCAGATGCACTCTGGAAGAAAGCGCCCGGCTGTAATGAATCTTGTGTGTCATTCTATATCTGGGAAGGATGTGCTGTAACTAGAGGTCTTAAACTCACTAACCCAAAAGGGAGGTTACTTACCATGTAAGACAGTGCCGAGCACTAGAAGGTTTTATCACATCGTTTTTTGTTGTTGGAATTGTGTGTATGTTTATGCTATTAACGCTGTAGTAGGGTTTCTGATTGATAAGAGGCAGAGCCTCTTGAGAGTGTAGGGGACAAATCATTAAAACCTCTTTAAGCCTAAAAGTAATGAAATGTTTGGAACAACCTTTTTAAAGTGTAAAGTAAAAAATAAATTAACAAAAAGTCTGTATAGCTTCTTGCAGGTGTAGGTACATGTGTATGTGTGGGTGGGTGTGAAACCACACATCCCCTTGGCAGACAGTTAAAAGGTGCTTGTTCGACTCAATTCAAGGAACCGTTGATCTATTTCCTTCTAACGACCGTCTAGAGGAGGTTCCTGTTGTTTTACTAGAACAACCGCAGAGCGAGTCGACCCAATTCGGTACTTTTACCCCAGTTTCGTCTCATCCTTCCTACACATACCAAGATCCCGTGACTTGTATATGCTCGCATAGGATAGTTTGACTATAAAGGGCTGTTGTACTCCTGGTTTCATCAAGCCCTCGGCCGTACACCTCAGAAGTGCATGCCCGACCGGCTACATTATTGCAATAGTTAACTGATGAATAAAGTATACTTATTTTGAAGAAATAACTAAGTCTCTCCTCATTGGGTAGAATTCCACGACATCTGACTCCTATACAGGAGAGCTGTCTCATTCAGCTACGTAGCTGGCTACAGAACACACACCTTCAGCTACGTAGCTGGCTACAGAACACACCTTCAGCTACATAGCTGGCTACAGAACACACACCTTCAGCTACATAGCTGGCTACAGAACACACACCTTCAGCTACATAGCTGGCTACAGAACACACACCTTCAGCTATGCACCTGGTTACAGAACACACACACCTTCAGCTATGCACCTGGTTACAGGACAAACACACCTTCAGCTATGCACCTGGTTACAGGACACACACACCTTCAGCTATGCACCTGGTTACAGGACACACACACCTTCAGCTATGCACCTGGTTACAGAACACACACCTTCAGCTATGCACCTGGTTACAGGACACACACACCTTCAGCTATGCACCTGGTTACAGGACACACACACCTTCAGCTATGCACCTGGTTACAGGACACACACACCTTCAGCTATGCACCTGGTTACAGAACACACACACCTTCAGCTATGCACCTGGTTACAGGACAAACACACCTTCAGCTATGCACCTGGTTACAGAACACACACACCTTCAGCTATGCACCTGGTTACAGGACAAACACACCTTCAGCTATGCACCTGGTTACAGAACACACACACCTTCAGCTATGCACCTGGTTACAGGACACACAAAGGAAAGGTACACCAACACCCATCCAAACACCTGTCCCTTTATCAAGCTGCTGTCCAGCTATTGAAAGAACACCTGTCCCTTTATCAAGCTGCTGTCCAGCTATTGAAAGAACACCTGTCCCTTTATCAAGCTGCAGTCCAGCTATTGAAAGAACACCTGCCCCTTTATCAAGCTGCAGTCCAGCTATTGAAAGAACACCTGCCCCTTTATCAAGCTGCAGTCCAGCTATTGAACGAACACCTGCCCCTTTATCAAGCTGCAGTCCAGCTATTGAAAGAACAGCTGTCCCTTTATCAAGCTGCAGTCCAGCTATTGAAAGAACACCTGTCCCTTTATCAAGCTGCAGTCCAGCTATTGAAAGAACACCTGCCCCTTTATCAAGCTGCAGTCCAGCTATTGAAAGAACACCTGCCCCTTTATCAAGCTGCAGTCCAGCTATTGAAAGAACACCTGTCCCTTTATCAAGCTGCAGTCCAGCTATTGAAAGAACACCTGTCCTTTATCAAGCTGCAGTCCAGCTATTGAAAGAACACCTGCCCCTTTATCAAGCTGCAGTCCAGCTATTGAAAGAACACCTGCCCCTTTATCAAGCTGCAGTCCAGCTATTGAAAGAACACCTGCCCCTTTATCAAGCTGCAGTCCAGCTATTGAAAGAACAGCTGTCCCTTTATCAAGCTGCAGTCCAGCTATTGAAAGAACACCTGCCCCTTTATCAAGCTGCAGTCCAGCTATTGAAAGAACAGCTGTCCCTTTATCAAGCTGCAGTCCAGCTATTGAAAGAACAGCTGCCCCTTTATCAAGCTGCAGTCCAGCTATTGAAAGAACACCTGCCCCTTTATCAAGCTGCAGTCCAGCTATTGAAAGAACAGCTGTCCCTTTATCAAGCTGCAGTCCAGCTATTGAAAGAACACCTGCCCCTTTATCAAGCTGCAGTCCAGCTATTGAAAGAACACCTGCCCCTTTATCAAGCTGCAGTCCAGCTATTGAAAGAACAGCTGCCCCTTTATCAAGCTGCAGTCCAGCTATTGAAAGAACACCTGCCCCTTTATCAAGCTGCAGTCCAGCTATTGAAAGAACAGCTGTCCCTTTATCAAGCTGCAGTCCAGCTATTGAAAGAACAGCTGTCCCTTTATCAAGCTGCAGTCCAGCTATTGAAAGAACACCTGCCCCTTTATCAAGCTGCAGTCCAGCTATTGAAAGAACACCTGCCCCTTTATCAAGCTGCAGTCCAGCTATTGAAAGAACACCTGCCCCTTTATCAAGCTGCAGTCCAGCTATTGAAAGAACACCTGTCCCTTTATCAAGCTGCAGTCCAGCTATTGAAAGAACACCTGCCCCTTTATCAAGCTGCAGTCCAGCTATTGAAAGAACACCTGCCCTTTATCAAGCTGCAGTCCAGCTATTGAAAGAACACCTGCCCCTTTATCAAGCTGCAGTCCAGCTATTGAAAGAACACCTGCCCCTTTATCAAGCTGCAGTCCAGCTATTGAAAGAACAGCTGTCCCTTTATCAAGCTGCAGTCCAGCTATTGAAAGAACAGCTGTCCCTTTATCAAGCTGCAGTCCAGCTATTGAAAGAACACCTGCCCCTTTATCAAGCTGCAGTCCAGCTATTGAAAGAACACCTGCCCCTTTATCAAGCTGCAGTCCAGCTATTGAACGAACACCTGCCCCTTTATCAAGCTGCAGTCCAGCTATTGAAAGAACACCTGCCCCTTTATCAAGCTGCAGTCCAGCTATTGAACGAACACCTGCCCCTTTATCAAGCTGCAGTCCAGCTATTGAAAGAACACCTGTCCCTTTATCAAGCTGCAGTCCAGCTATTGAAAGAACACCTGCCCCTTTATCAAGCTGCAGTCCAGCTATTGAAAGAACACCTGCCCCTTTATCAAGCTGCAGTCCAGCTATTGAAAGAACACCTGCCCCTTTATCAAGCTGCAGTCCAGCTATTGAAAGAACACCTGTCCCTTTATCAAGCTGCAGTCCAGCTATTGAAAGAACACCTGTCCCTTTATCAAGCTGCTGTCCAGCTATTGAAAGAACACCTGTCCCTTTATCAAGCTGCTGTCCAGCTATTGAAAGAACACCTGCCCCTTTATCAAGCTGCTGTCCAGCTATTGAAAGGGGTCAAGCATTCTACAATGCGCCTTGGATTGAATCCGGGCCTCAATCTTGTTCTGAGGGAAGCTCCACCTCTAAGGCACTGTCAGAACGATGTTGATTGAAGGATGAAAGCTCTGTGGGCGGAGTTTAAAGTGACAGGTTGGAGGGCATCGCACGGTTGATAGGTTGGAGGGCATTACATACAAGTTGCGAGCCACAAGGTTACCAGTTCGAATCCCAGATGCGACTTTGGTTTTACTTTCTTAATTAATCACATTTCTAAATCGAATAACGTGATAAATGACTAAATGTCTTTATAAATGTGGTGCCCTCCCCCCTACTGGTGTAGTGAACGAGGTACTGGAATAGGGACCATATGTGGTGCCCTCCCCCCTACTGGTGTAGTGGACGAGGTACTGGAATAGGGACCATAAGTGGTGCCCTACTGGTGTAGTGGACGAGGCACTGGAATAGGGACCATAAGTGGTGCCCTACTGGTGTAGTGGACGAGGCACTGGAATAGGGACCATAAGTGGTACCCTACTGGTGTAGTGGACGAGGCACTGGAATAGGGACCATAAGGGCCACAGGTTCTAAACTTGCTGATGCCATTCCTCCAAAAAAAGGTCTAGAACCCTGGTTACACGTTGCATTAACATGGGGTTTTTCTGATCTGATATTTTTTGACTACGCAAATAAGCTATATCAATTCTACGGCACATCAACTTCGTCATGCCTGCCGACTAGTTAAACTCACATTGCCTTTAAGAGGTGCCTTGCTGATACAGGGTGATCGGATTGAATCACAGCCTAAGACAGGAAGGTGCAAAAACGCAGCATTCATGAACCAGTAACAGGGCATTCATGAACCAGTAACAGGGCATTATGGAACCAGTAACAGGGCATTATGGAACCAGTAACAGGGCATTATGGAACCAGTAACAGGGCATTATGGAACCAGTAACAGGGCATTATGGAACCAGTAACAGGGCATTCATGAACCAGTAACAGGGCATTCATGAACCAGTAACAGGGCATTCATGAACCAGTAACAGGGCATTATGGAACCAGTAACAGGGCATTATGGAACCAGTAACAGGGCATTATGGAACCAGTAACAGGGCATTATGGAACCAGTAACAGGGCATTATGGAACCAGTAACAGGGCATTCATGAACCAGTAACAGGGCATTATGGAACCAGTAACAGGGCATTCATGAACCAGTAACAGGGCATTCATGAACCAGTAACAGGGCATTCATGAACCAGTAACAGGGCATTCATGAACCAGTAACAGGGCATTCATGAACCAGTAACAGGGCATTCATGAACCAGTAACCGGGCATTATGGAACCAGTAACAGGGCATTATGGAACCAGTAACAGGGCATTATGGAACCAATAACAGGGCATTATGGAACCAGTAACAGGGCATTATGGAACCAGTAACAGGGCATTATGGAACCAGTAACAGGGCATTATGGAACCAGTAACAGGGCATTATGGAACCAGTAACAGGGCATTATGGAACCAATAACAGGGCATTATGGAACCAATAACAGGGCATTATGGAACCAATAACAGGGCATTCATGAACCAGTAACAGGGCATTCATGAACCAGTAACAGGGCATTCATGAACCAGTAACAGGGCATTCATGAACCAGTAACCGGGCATTCATGAACCAGTAACCGGGCATTATTGAACCAGTAACAGGGCATTATTGAACCAGTAACCGGGCATTATTGAACCAGTAACAGGGCATTATTGAACCAGTAACCGGGCATTCATGAACCAGTAACCGGGCATTATTGAACCAGTAACAGGGCATTATTGAACCAGTAACCGGGCATTATTGAACCAGTAACAGGGCATTATTGAACCAGTAACCGGGCATTAATGAACCAGTAACCGGGCATTATTGAACCAGTAACAGGGCATTATTGAACCAGTAACAGGGCATTATTGAACCAGTAACAGGGCATTATTGAACCAGTAACAGGGCATTATGGAACCAATAACAGGGCATTATGGAACCAATAACAGGGCATTATGGAACCAATAACAGGGCATTCATGAACCAGTAACAGGGCATTCATGAACCAGTAACAGGGCATTCATGAACCAGTAACAGGGCATTCATGAACCAGTAACAGGGCATTCATGAACCAGTAACAGGGCATTCATGAACCAGTAACCGGGCATTCATGAACCAGTAACCGGGCATTCATGAACCAGTAACCGGGCATTCATGAACCAGTAACCGGGCATTATGGAACCAGTAACCGGGCATTAATGAACCAGTAACCGGGCATTATTGAACCAGTAACAGGGCATTATTGAACCAGTAACAGGGCATTATTGAACCAGTAACAGGGCATTATTGAACCAGTAACAGGGCATTATTGAACCAGTAACAGGGCATTATTGAACCAGTAACCGGGCATTAATGAACCAGTAACCGGGCATTATTGAACCAGTAACAGGGCATTATTGAACCAGTAACAGGGCATTATTGAACCAGTAACAGGGCATTATTGAACCAGTAACAGGGCATTATTGAACCAGTAACAGGGCATTATTGAACCAGTAACAGGGCATTATTGAACCAGTAACAGGGCATTATTGAACCAGTAACAGGGCATTATTGAACCAGTAACAGGGCATTATGGAACCAGTAACAGGGCATTCTTGAACCAGTAACCGGGCATTAATGAACCAGTAACCTGGCATTATTGAACCAGTAACAGGGCATTATTGAACCAGTAACAGGGCATTATTGAACCAGTAACAGGGCATTATTGAACCAGTAACAGGGCATTATTGAACCAGTAACAGGGCATTATTGAACCAGTAACAGGGCATTATTGAACCAGTAACAGGGCATTATTGAACCAATAACAGGGCATTATTGAACCAGAAACAGGGCATTATTGAACCAGAAACAGGGCATTCATGAACCAGTAACAGGGCATTCATGAACCAGTAACCAGGCATTATTGAACCAGTAACAGTGCATTAATGAACCAGTAACAGGGCATTATTGAACCAGTAACAGGGCATTCATGAACCAGTAACAGGGCATTCATGAACCAGTAACAGGGCATTATTGAACCAGTAACAGGGCATTCATGAACCAGTAACAGGGCATTCATGAACCAGTAACAGGGAATTAATGAACCAGTAACAGGGCATTATTGAAACTGTAAATGACATTCTGTTGCGTTATTTGTTCTACTGATTCAACTTGATCGTCTTTGGAAGAGGAACCATTAATATTATTTTACTAATTATTATTGAACAGTCGATGGAAGCTTGGAGAGGAATATACTTTTCATGCTGTGTAAACTGCAAATATGACTGATGAAGTTATTACATTTTATTGAACA
The DNA here is from genome assembly GCA_030435695.1 of Brachymystax lenok tsinlingensis. Taxonomy (NCBI): domain Eukaryota; kingdom Metazoa; phylum Chordata; class Actinopteri; order Salmoniformes; family Salmonidae; genus Brachymystax; species Brachymystax lenok. The sequence goes on from CM059812.1 coordinate 40,057,988, forward strand.
GTTCTGTGATTTTACAGGTGTCTATGTTGATAAACTAAAAACAAAGTGACTTGTCCTTTACAGGTGTCTATGTTGATAAACTATAAACAAAGTGACTTGTCCTTTACAGGTGTCTATGTTGATAAACTATGAAACAAAGTGACTTGTTCTTTACAGGTGTCTATGTTGATAAACTATAAAACAAAGTGACTTGTTCTTTACAGGTGTCTATGTTGATAAACTATAAAACAAAGTGACTTGTTCTTTACAGGTGTCTATGTTGATAAACTATAAAACAAAGTGACTTGTTCTTTACAGGTGTCTATGTTGATAAACTATAAAACAAAGTGACTTGTTCTTTACAGGTGTCTATGTTGATAAAAGCATCAAGAGTCTCACTTCATGATTAGAATTTTATTAAATCACACTTTCAAGAAAACCATAACAAAACTGAAATGAAATGAAACCATAACAGGTTTTCCCAATGAAAGACATCTAAGATTCCCAGACATTCCCAACTAGAACTGAAACTAAACATAATTGTTTTGCTAAAATCAAACCTTGTTGTCCGCTAAGAGTCACGAAGAACCAGAACTAAAGACCATTGGTTACCCACTGTGAAGAAACTTGTTGTTTTAACTCCTGGGCCTATTAGTCCTGATCCAAGTAAAACTCCCGTCCCCTAGCAGTCCTGGGGTGTATACACTAAGAACCCAAACTCCCGTCCCCTAGCAGTCCTGGGGTGTATTCACTAAGAACTAAACTCCCGTCCCCTAGCAGTCCTGGGGTGTATACACTAAGAACCCAAACTCCCGTCCCCTAGCAGTCCTGGGGTGTATTCACTAAGAACCCAAACTCCCGTCCCCTAGCAGTCCTGGGGTGTATACACTAAGAACTAAACTCCCGTCCCCTAGCAGTCCTGGGGTGTATTCACTAAGAACTAAACTCCCGTCCCCTAGCAGTCCTGGGGTGTATTCACTAAGAACTAAACTCCCGTCCCCTAGCAGTCCTGGGGTGTATTCACTAAGAACTAAACTCCCGTCCCCTAGCAGTCCTGGGGTGTATTCACTAAGAACTAAATGGAACCAAACAGAAGAACAGGGAAAGAAACTCTTTCTAATTGAAACTCTTGTTTTTGTTACAAAACATTTTCAGGTGCAAAACGTTTTGCCATGGCCTAAAAACGTTTCACTACAGTGTGTACTAAAGAATAGAATCCAGATCAGTTTAAACACCAGTCCTTACTGTTTGTTCTCATGTTGTGCGAACTGGACCCACTGGTTCCAGTTGTTTTCATGGGGTAAAACCCGTCCTAGACGCAGACAGCAGTCGATGGTCGGCTCATAGAACACAGTGGTTGTCTCAGCCGGTCTTACCCCAGTCTCCTCTAGTCTCATCCCTGTCTCTCCCGCTCTCTCCTCCTCCACCACGAGGAAGGCGGCTGGGCGGGAGAAGAGGGAGGGTTGTGGACGTCTGGTCACGTGCTTCTTCTTAATACAGCCCAACTCGACGAGGGCCTGAGGGGAGGAGAGAGGAGGGACGGGTAGGAGGGACGGAGAGGAGGAACAGAGGAGGAGGAGGGACGGGGAGGAGGAACAGAGGAGGAGGAGGGACGGGGAGGAGGAACAGAGGAGGAGGAGGGACGGGGAGGAGGAAATGACTTTGAATGGAATGACGGTAAAAAATGTTTTTTTATCTATTTGTTTTAGCACCTGCCCCACCAAAGGTCTATGCACGGCCCTGGTGTGTGTGTTGTTCCTACCTGCACTAGGTCCAGTACCACCACTGGCTGCAGGACCCCTCTGTAGTGTTCCAGTAAGATGTGTTCTGGTAAACCAGGACGGGTCATGATGTGGTAGAGGACAGCCTCCAGCATGCCTTTACACACCGGCCTGTTCAGACTGCCGTCCACGATACGCCACGGACGACTGATGAACGACACGTCACACACACCACCGCTACGGTTACCGCGGCTACCATCCTCTTCCTCACGCACACCGCTAGCTTCACCCTCCTCTTCCTCAGCTAGAGATGAAAATGGCTTCTCACCGTCGCCCTCTGAGGAAAATAAAAATACAATAAAACACACCAGTAACCAGACCCGGGGTCAGCTGTAGTCTCAGTGGTCTGGTTAACGGGGTCAGCTGTAGTCTCTTTGGTCTGGTTAACGGGGTCAGCTGTAGCCTCTTTGGTCTGGTTAACGGGGTCAGCTGTAGTCTCTTTGGTCTGGTTAACGGGGTCAGCTGTAGTCTCTTTGGTCTGGTTAACGGGGTCAGCTGTAGTCTCTTTGGTCTGGTTAACGGGGTCAGCTGTAGTCTCAGTGCTCTGGTTAACGGGGTCAGCTGTAGTCTCAGTGCTCTGGTTAACGGGGTCAGCTGTAGTCTGGTTAACGGGGTCAGCTGTAGTCTGGTTAACGGGGTCAGCTGTAGTCTGGTTAACGGGGTCAGCTGTAGTCTGGTTAACGGGGTAATCTGTAGTCTCAGCGGTCTGGTTAACGGGGTCAGCTGCAGTCTCAGCGGTCTGGTTAACGGGGTCAGCTGCAGTCTGAGCGGTCTGGTTAACGGGGTCAGCTGCAGTCTGAGCGGTCTGGTTAACGGGGTCAGCTGCAGTCTGGTTAACGGGGTCAGCTGCAGTCTGGTTAACGGGGTCAGCTGCAGTCTGGTTAACGGGGTCAGCTGCAGTCTGGTTAACGGGGTCAGCTGCAGTCTGGTTAACGGGGTCAGCTGCAGTCTGGTTAACGGGGTCAGCTGCAGTCTGGTTAACGGGGTCAGCTGCAGTCTGGTTAACGGGGTCAGCTGCAGTCTGGTTAACGGGGTCAGCTGTAGTCTCTGCAGTCTGGTTAACGGGGTCAGCTGCAGTCTGGTTAACGGGGTCAGCTGCAGTCTGGTTAACGGGGTCAGCTGCAGTCTGGTTAACGGGGTCAGCTGCAGTCTGGTTAACGGGGTCAGCTGCAGTCTGGTTAACGGGGTCAGCTGCAGTCTGGTTAACGGGGTCAGCTGCAGTCTGGTTAACGGGGCCAGCTGCAGTCTGGTTAACGGGGCCAGCTGCAGTCTGGTTAACGGGGCCAGCTGCAGTCTGGTTAACGGGGTCAGCTGCAGTCTGGTTAACGGGGTCAGCTGCAGTCTGGTTAACGGGGTCAGCTGCAGTCTGGTTAACGGGGTCAGCTGCAGTCTGGTTAACGGGATCAGCTGTAGTCTCAGCGGTCTGGTTAACGGGGTCAGCTGTAGTCTGGTTAACGGGGTCAGCTGTAGTCTGGTTAACGGGGTGAGCTGTAGTCTGGTTAACGGGGTCAGCTGTAGTCTCAGGGGTCTGGTTAACGGGGTCAGCTGTAGTCTGGTTAACGGGGTCATCTGTAGTCTATTTGGTCTGGTTAACGGGGTCAGCTGTAGTCTCAGGGGTCTGGTTAACGGGGTCAGCTGTAGTCTGGTTAACGGGTTCAGCTGTAGTCTCTTTGGTCTGGTTAACGGGGTCAGCTGTAGTCTCAGTGGTCTGGTTAACGGGGTCAGCTGTAGTCTCAGTGGTCTGGTTAACAGGGTCAGCTGTAGTCTCAGTGCTATGGATAACGGGGTCAGCTGTAGTCTCAGTGGTCTGGTTAACGGGGTCCGCTGTAGTCTCAGTGGTCTGGTTAACGGGGTCCGCTGTAGTCTCAGTGGTCTGGCTAACGGGGTCCGCTGTAGTCTCAGTGGTCTGGCTAACGGGGTCAGCTGTAGTCTCTTTGGTCTGGTTAACAGGGTCAGCTGTAGTCTCAGTGCTATGGATAACGGGGTCAGCTGTAGTCTCAGGGGTCTGATTAACGGGGTCAGCTGTAGTCTGGTTAACGGGGTCAGCTGTAGTCTGGTTAACGGGGTCAGCTGTAGTCTGGTTAACGGGGTCAGCTGTAGTCTGGCTAACGGGGTCAGCTGTAGTCTGGCTAACGGGGTCAGCTGTAGTCTGGCTAACGGGGTCAGCTGTAGTCTGGTTAACGGGGTCCGCTGTAGTCTCAGTGGTCTGGTTAACGGGGTCCGCTGTAGTCTCAGTGGTCTGGTTAACGGGGTCAGCTGTAGTCTCAGTGCTCTGGTTAACGGGGTCCGCTGTAGTCTCAGTGGTCTGGCTAACGGGGTCCGCTGTAGTCTCAGTGGTCTGGCTAACGGGGTCAGCTGTAGTCTCAGTGGTGTGGTTAACGGGGTCAGCTGTAGTCTCAGTGGTGTGGTTAACGGGGTCAGCTGTAGTCTCAGTGGTGTGGTTAACGGGGTCAGCTGTAGTCTCAGTGGTGTGGTTAACGGGGTCAGCTGTAGTCTCAGTGGTCTGGTTAACGGGGTCAGCTGTAGTCTCAGTGCTATGGTTAACGGGGTCAGCTGTAGTCTGGTTAACGGGGTCAGCTGTAGTCTGGTTAACGGGGTCAGCTGTAGTCTGGTTAACGGGGTCAGCTGTAGTCTGGTTAACGGGGTCAGCTGTAGTCTGGTTAACGGGGTCAGCTGTAGTCTGGTTAACGGGGTCAGCTGTAGTCTGGTTAACGGGGTCAGCTGTAGTCTGGTTAACGTGGTCAGCTGTAGTCTCAGTGGTCTGGTTAACGGGGTCAGCTGTAGTCTCAGTGGTCTGGTTAACGGGGTCAGCTGTAGTCTCAGCGGTCTGGTTAATGGGGTCATCTGTATTCTCAGTGGTCTGGTTAATGGGGTCATCTGTATTCTCAGTGGTCTGGTTAATGGGGTCATCTGTGGTCTCAGTGGTCTGGTTGATGGGGTCATCTGTGGTCTCAGTGGTCTGGTTAATGGGTACAGCTGTAGTCTGGATAACGGGGTCAGCTGTAGTCTGGTTACCGGGGTCAGCTGTAGTATCAGTGCTCTGGTTAACAGCGTCAGCTGTAGTCTGGTTACCGGGGTCAGCTGTAGTCTCAGTGGTCTGGTTAACGGGGTCAGCTGTAGTCTCAGTGGTCTGGTTAACGGGGTCAGCTGTAGTCTCAGTGCTCTGGTTAACGGGGTCATCTGTAGTCTGGTTAACGGGGTCAGCTGTAGTCTCAGTGCTCTGGTAACAGGGTCAGCTGTAGTCTGATTAACGGGGTCAGCTGTAGTCTGGTTAACGGGGTCAGCTGTAGTCTGGCTAACGGGGTCAGCTGTAGTCTGGTTAACGGGGTCAGCTGTAGTCTGGTTAACGGGGTCAGCTGTAGTCTGGTTAACGGGGTCAGCTGCAGTCTGGTTAACGGGGTCAGCTGCAGTCTGGTTAACGGGTCAGCTGCAGTCTGGTTAACGGGTCAGCTGCAGTCTGGTTAACGGGTCAGCTGCAGTCTGGTTAACGGGGTCAGCTGCAGTCTGGTTAACGGGGTCAGCTGCAGTCTGGTTAACGGGATCAGCTGCAGTCTGGTTAACGGGATCAGCTGCAGTCTGGTTAACGGGATCAGCTGCAGTCTGGTTAACGGGATCAGCTGTAGTCTCTGCAGTCTGGTTAACGGGATCAGCTGTAGTCTCAGCGGTCTGGTTAACGGGGTCAGCTGTAGTCTGGTTAACGGGGTCAGCTGTAGTCTGGTTAACGGGGTGAGCTGTAGTCTGGTTAACGGGGTCAGCTGTAGTCTGGTTAACGGGGTCAGCTGTAGTCTCAGCGGTCTGGTTAACGGGGTCAGCTGTAGTCTCAGGGGTCTGGTTAACGGGGTCAGCTGTAGTCTGGTTAACGGGGTCATCTGTAGTCTCTTTGGTCTGGTTAACGGGGTCAGCTGTAGTCTCAGGGGTCTGGTTAACGGGGTCAGCTGTAGTCTGGTTAACGGGTTCAGCTGTAGTCTCTTTGGTCTGGTTAACGGGGTCAGCTGTAGTCTCAGTGGTCTGGTTAACGGGGTCAGCTGTAGTCTCAGTGCTATGGATAACGGGGTCAGCTGTAGTCTCAGTGGTCTGGTTAACGGGGTCCGCTGTAGTCTCAGTGGTCTGGCTAACGGGGTCCGCTGTAGTCTCAGTGGTCTGGCTAACGGGGTCCGCTGTAGTCTCAGTGGTCTGGCTAACGGGGTCCGCTGTAGTCTCAGTGGTCTGGCTAACGGGGTCAGCTGTAGTCTCAGTGGTCTGGCTAACGGGGTCAGCTGTAGTCTCTTTGGTCTGGTTAACGGGGTCAGCTGTAGTCTCAGGGGTCTGATTAACGGGGTCAGCTGTAGTCTGGTTAACGGGGTCAGCTGTAGTCTGGTTAACGGGGTCAGCTGTAGTCTGGCTAACGGGGTCAGCTGTAGTCTGGCTAACGGGGTCAGCTGTAGTCTGGCTAACGGGGTCAGCTGTAGTCTGGCTAACGGGGTCAGCTGTAGTCTGGCTAACGGGGTCAGCTGTAGTCTGGCTAACGGGGTCAGCTGTAGTCTGGCTAACGGGGTCAGCTGTAGTCTCAGTGGTCTGGTTAACGGGGTCCGCTGTAGTCTCAGTGGTCTGGTTAACGGGGTCCGCTGTAGTCTCAGTGGTCTGGCTAACGGGGTCAGCTGTAGTCTCAGTGGTCTGGTTAACGGGGTCAGCTGTAGTCTCAGTGGTCTGGTTAACGGGGTCAGCTGTAGTCTCAGTGGTCTGGTTAACGGGGTCAGCTGTAGTCTCAGTGCTCTGGTTAACGGGGTCAGCTGTAGTCTCAGTGGTCTGGTTAACGGGGTCAGCTGTAGTCTCAGTGGTCTGGTTAACGGGGTCAGCTGTAGTCTCAGTGCTATGGTTAACGGGGTCAGCTGTAGTCTCAGTGCTCTGGTTAACAGGGTCAGCTGTAGTCTGGTTGGTTAACGGGGTCAGCTGTAGTCTCAGGGTTAACGGGGTCAGCTGTAGTCTGGTTAACGGGGTCAGCTGTAGTCTGGTTAACGGGGTCAGCTGTAGTCTGGTTAACGGGGTCAGCTGTAGTCTGGTTAACGGGGTCAGCTGTAGTCTGGTTAACGGGGTCAGCTGTAGTCTCAGTGGTCTGGTTAACGGGGTCAGCTGTAGTCTCAGTGGTCTGGTTAACGGGGTCAGCTGTAGTCTCAGCGGTCTGGTTAATGGGGTCATCTGTATTCTCAGTGGTCTGGTTAATGGGGTCATCTGTATTCTCAGTGGTCTGGTTAATGGGGTCATCTGTGGTCTCAGTGGTCTGGTTGATGGGGTCATCTGTGGTCTCAGTGGTCTGGTTAATGGGTACAGCTGTAGTCTCTTTGGTCTGGTTAACGGGGTCAGCTGTAGTCTGGATAACGGGGTCAGCTGTAGTCTGGTTACCGGGGTCAGCTGTAGTATCAGTGCTCTGGTTAACAGCGTCAGCTGTAGTCTGGTTACCGGGGTCAGCTGTAGTCTCAGTGGTCTGGTTAACGGGGTCATCTGTAGTCTGGTTAACGGGGTCAGCTGTAGTCTCAGTGCTCTGGTAACAGGGTCAGCTGTAGTCTGATTAACGGGGTCAGCTGTGGTCTGGTTAATGTGGTCAGCTGTAGTCTGGTTAACGGGGTCAGCTGTAGTCTGGCTAACGGGGTCAGCTGTAGTCTGGTTAACGGGGTCAGCTGTAGTCTGGTTAACGGGGTCAGCTGTAGTCTGGTTAACGGGGTCAGCTGTAGTCTGGTTAACGGGGTCAGCTGTAGTCTGGTTAACGGGGTCAGCTGTAGTCTGGTTAACGGGGTCAGCTGTAGTCTGGTTAACGGGGTCAGCTGTAGTCTGGTTAACGGGGTCAGCTGTAGTCTCAGTGGTCTGGTTAACGGGGTCAGCTGTAGTCTCAGTGGTCTGGTTAACGGGGTCAGCTGTAGTCTCAGTGCTCTGGTTAACGGGGTCAGCTGTAGTCTCAGTGGTCTGGTTAACGGGGTCAGCTGTAGTCTCAGTGCTCTGGTTAACGGGGTCAGCTGTAGTCTCAGTGGTCTGGTTAACGGGGTCAGCTGTAGTCTCAGTGGTCTGGTTAACGGGGTCAGCTGTAGTCTGGTTAACGGGTTCAGCTGTAGTCTCACCTGTGCTCTGTTCTGTCTCAGTGGTAGATGATGGTTCCTCTTGTACCCTGGCTTCTTCTTTCTCCATCTCTTCCTCCTTCTCTCCTGCCTCCTCTCTTCTCTCCATCCCTCTGTCCTCCGCTGTCTTGTTCCTGTCTTTTTCTTCAGGCTGCATCTTCTTCCTCTCAACCTCCTCTTCCTCAGGTGGCTCCTCTCTCTTCTCAACCTCCTCTTCCTCCATCACTGTTTCTCTTCGCCCTCTCTTACTACGTGGTTCATTCTCTCTGGGGGCCTCCATTCTTCTCTTGCGGAGGAGGGGGTTGTGGTGCTTTCCGTCCCCAAAGGCGGAGGCCCCTCGCTGGGCTTGGTGTGGCCGGTCTCTCTGCCTCTCTGTGGAGGTCAGTAGCCAGGGCTCAGCATGACTCAATAACACCAGACGCACTGAGCTCCCTCCCACCTCCAACACCAGCTCTTCCTCCAGCAGGTCCTACAGCCAATCACAGAGGAGAAAAAGACACATGAACCAATCACAGAGCAGAGAATCAGTATAGACAGGGAAGGAGACCAATTAGGGATGCGTGTTTCAGGACGGAAAGAGAAAGACTCCTAATGAAATAGCGTTCACATGGAGTGTGTTTCAGTGTGTCTCTACCTGTATGTACTGCTGCAGCCGTGTGTTTCAGTGTGTCTACACCTGTATGTACTGCTACAGCAGTGTGTTTCAGTGTGTCTCTACCTGTATGTACTGCTACAGCAGTGTGTCTCTACCTGTATGTACTGCTACAGCAGTGTGTCTCTACCTGTATGTACTGCTACAGCAGTGTGTTTCAGTGTGTCTACCTGTATGTACTGCTACAGCAGTGTGTTTCAGTGTGTCTCTACCTGTATGTACTGCTACAGCAGCGTGTTTCAGTGTGTCTACCTGTATGTACTGCTACAGCAGTGTGTTTCAGTGTGTCTCTACCTGTATGTACTGCTGCAGCCGTGTGTTTCAGTGTGTCTCTACCTGTATGTACTGCTACAGCAGTGTGTCTCTACCTGTATGTACTGCTACAGCAGTGTGTTTCAGCGTGTCTCTACCTGTATGTACTGCTACAGCAGTGTGTCTCTACCTGTATGTACTGCTACAGCAGTGTGTTTCAGCGTCTCTACCTGTATGTACTGCTACAGCAGTGTGTTTCAGTGTGTCTCTACCTGTATGTACTGCTACAGCAGTGTGTTTCAGTGTGTCTCTACCTGTATGTACTGCTACAGCAGCAGTGTGTCTCTACCTGTATGTACTGCTACAGCAGTGTGTTCTCAGCTGTCCCCACTGCCACAGCAGTGTGTCTCATCTGTATGTACTGCCACAGCAGTGTGTCTCATCTGTATGTACTGCCACAGCAGTGTCTCAGTGTGTCTCACCTGTATGTACTGCCACAGCAGTGCAGTGTGTCTCACCTGCCACAGCAGTGTGTTCCAGTGTGTCTCATCTGTATGTACTGCATAGCAGCAGTGTGTCTACCTGTATGCACTGCCACAGCAGTGTGTCTCATCCTGTATGTACTGCCAGCAGCAGTTCCAGTGTGTCTCACCTGTATGTACTGCACAGCAGTGTGTCTCTACCTGTATGTACTGCAGCAGTGTGTTTCAGTGTGTCTCACCTGTATGTACTGACAGCAGTGCTCCAGCGTGTCAGCGTGTCTCATCTGTATGTACTGCACAGCAGTGCTCCAGTGTCTCTACCTGTATGTACTGCTACAGCAGTGTGTTTCAGTGTGTCTCTACCTGTATGTACTGCTACAGCAGTGTGTTTCAGTGTGTCTCTACCTGTATGTACTGCTGCAGCAGTGTGTTTCATGTCTCTACCAGTGTGTGTCTCTACCTGTATGTACTGCTACAGCAGTGTGTTTCAGTGTGTCTCTACCTGTATGTACTGCTACAGCAGTGTGTTTCAGTGTGTCTCTACCTGTATGTACTGCTACAGCAGTGTGTTTCAGCGTGTCTCTACCTGTATGTACTGCTGCAGCAGTGTGTCTCTACCTGAATGTACTGCTACAGCAGTGTGTTTCAGTGTCTCTACCTGTATCTACTGCTGCAGCAGTGTGTCTCACCTGTATGTACTGCTGCAGCAGCAGTGTCTCTACCTGTATGTACTGCTGCAGCAGTGTCTCTACCTGTATGTACTGCTACAGCAGCAGTGTGTCTCTACCTGTATGTACTGCTGCAGCAGTGTGTCTCTACCTGTGTCTCTACCTGTACTGCTGCAGCAGTGTGTCCAGTGTACTGCTACAGCAGTGTGTCTACCTGTACTGCTGCAGCAGTGTCTCTACCTGTATGTACTGCTGCAGCAGTGTGTCTCTACCTGTATGTACTGCTGCAGCAGTGTGTCTCACCTGACCTGTATGTACTGCTGCAGCAGTGTGTCTCTACCTGTATGTACTGCTGCAGCAGTGTGTCTCTACCTGTATGTACTGCTGCAGCAGTGTGTCTCTACCTGTATGTACGCTGCAGCAGTGTGTCTCTACCTGTATGTACTGCCACAGCAGTGTCTCACCTGTATGTACTCTGCACTGCTGCAGCAGTGTGTCTCACCTGTATCTACTGCCGCAGCAGTGTGTCTCACCTGTATGTACTGCCACAGCAGTGTGTCTCTACCTGAATGTACTGCCACAGCAGTGTGTTTCAGTGTGTCTCTACCTGTATGTACTGTTACAGCAGTGTGTTTCAGCGTGTCTCTACCTGTATGTACTGCTGCAGCAGTGTGTTTCAGCGTGTCTCTACCTGTATGTACTGCTACAGCAGTGTGTCTCTACCTGTATGTACTGCTACAGCAGTGTGTTTCAGTGTGTCTCTACCTGTATGTACTGCTGCAGCAGTGTGTTTCAGTGTGTCTCTACCTGTATGTACTGCTACAGCAGTGTGTTTCAGTGTGTCTCTACCTGTATGTACTGCTACAGCAGTGTGTTTCAGCGTGTCTCTACCTGAATGTACTTCTACAGCAGTGTGTTTCAGCGTGTCTCTACCTGTATCTACTGCTGCAGCAGTGTGTCTCAACCTGTATGTACTGCTACAGCAGTGTGTTTCAGCGTGTCTCTACCTGTATGTACTGCTACAGCAGTGTTTCAGCGTGTCTCTACCTGAATGTACTTCTACAGCAGTGTGTTTCAGCGTGTCTCTACCTGTATCTACTGCTGCAGCAGTGTGTCTCTACCTGAATGTACTGCTACAGCAGTGTTTCAGTGTGTCTCTACCTGTATGTACTGCTGCAGCAGTGTGTCTCTACCTGTATCAACTGCTGCAGCAGTGTGTCTCTACCTGTATCTACTGCTGCAGCAGTGTGTCTCTACCTGAATGTACGGCTACAGCAGTGTGTCTCTACCTGTATGTACTGCTGCAGCAGTGTGTCTCTACCTGTATGTACTGCTGCAGCAGTGTGTCTCTACCTGTATGTACTGCTGCAGCAGTGTGTCTCTACCTGTATGTACTGCTACAGCAGTGTGTTTCAGTGTGTCTCTACCTGTATCTACTGCTGCAGCAGTGTGTCTCTACCTGTATCTACTGCTGCAGCAGTGTGTCTCTACCTGTATGTACTGCTACAGCAGTGTGTCTCTACCTGAATGTACTGCTACAGCAGTGTGTTTCAGCGTGTCTCTACCTGTATGTACTGCTGCAGCAGCGTGTCTCTAACTGTATGTACTGCTGCAGCAGTGTGTCTCTACCTGTATGTACTGCTACAGCAGTGTGTCTCTACCTGAATGTACTGCTACAGCAGTGTGTTTCAGTGTGTCTCTACCTGTATGTACTGCTACAGCAGTGTGTTTCAGTGTGTCTCTACCTGTATGTACTGCTACAGCAGTGTGTCTCTACCTGTATGTACTGCTACAGCAGTGTGTTTCAGTGTGTCTCTACCTGTATGTACTGCTACAGCAGTGTGTTTCAGTGTGTCTCTACCTGTATCTACTGCTACAGCAGTGTGTTTCAGCGTGTCTCTACCTGTATGTACTGCTACAGCAGTGTGTTTCAGCGTGTCTCTACCTGTATGTACTGCTGCAGCAGTGTGTCTCTACCTGTATGTACTGCTACAGCAGTGTGTTTCAGTGTGTCTCTACCTGTATGTACTGCTACAGCAGTGTGTCTCTACCTGTATGTACTGCTACAGCAGTGTGTCTCTACCTGTATGTACTGCTGCAGCAGTGTGTCTCTACCTGTATGTACTGCTACAGCAGTGTGTTTCAGCGTGTCTCTACCTGTATGTACTGCTGCAGCAGTGTGTCTCTACCTGTATGTACTGCTGCAGCAGTGTGTTTCAGTGTGTCGCTACCTGTATCTACTGCTACAGCAGTGTGTCTCTACCTGTATGTACTGCTACAGCAGTGTGTTTCAGTGTGTCTCTACCTGTATGTACTGCTACAGCAGTGTGTTTCAGTGTGTCTCTACCTGTATGTACTGCTACAGCAGTGTGTCTCTACCTGTATGTACTGCTACAGCAGTGTGTTTCAGTGTCTCTACCTGTATGTACTGCTGCAGCAGTGTGTCTCTACCTGTATGTACTGCTACAGCAGTGTGTTTCAGTGTGTCTCTACCTGTATGTACTGCTACAGCAGTGTGTCTCTACCTGTATGTACTGCTGCAGCAGTGTGTCTCTACCTGTATGTACTGTTACAGCAGTGTGTTTCAGTGTGTCTCTACCTGTATGTACTGCTACAGCAGTGTGTTTCAGTGTGTCTCTACCTGTATGTACTGCTACAGCAGTGTGTTTCAGTGTGTCTCTACCTGTATGTACTGCTGCAGCAGTGTGTCTCTACCTGTATGTACTGCTACAGCAGTGTGTCTCTACCTGTATGTACTGCTACAGCAGTGTGTTTCAGTGTGTCTCTACCTGTATGTACTGCTACAGCAGTGTGTCTCTACCTGTATGTACTGCTACAGCAGTGTGTTTCAGTGTGTCTCTACCTGTATGTACTGCTACAGCAGTGTGTTTCAGTGTGTCTCTACCTGTATGTACTGCTACAGCAGTGTGTCTCTACCTGTATGTACTGCTGCAGCAGTGTGTCTCTACCTGTATGTACTGCTACAGCAGTGTGTTTCAGCGTGTCTCTACCTGTATGTACTGCTACAGCAGTGTGTTTCAGCGTGTCTCTACCTGTATGTACTGCTACAGCAGTGTGTCTCTACCTGTATGTACTGCTGCAGCAGTGTGTCTCTACCTGTATGTACTGCTACAGCAGTGTGTTTCAGTGTGTCTCTACCTGTATGTACTGCTACAGCAGTGTGTTTCAGCGTGTCTCTACCTGTATGTACTGCTACAGCAGTGTGTTTCAGCGTGTCTCTACCTGTATGTACTGCTGCAGCAGTGTGTCTCTACCTGTATGTACTGCTACAGCAGTGTGTTTCAGCGTGTCTCTACCTGTATGTACTGCTACAGCAGTGTGTCTCTACCTGTATGTACTGCTACAGCAGTGTGTTTCAGCGTGTCTCTACCTGTATGTACTGCTACAGCAGTGTGTCTCTACCTGTATGTACTGCTACAGCAGTGTGTTTCAGTGTGTCTACCTGTATGTACTGCTACAGCAGTGTGTTTCAGCGTGTCTCTACCTGTATCTACTGCTACAGCAGTGTGTCTCTACCTGTATGTACTGCTACAGCAGTGTGTCTCTACCTGTATGTACTGCTACAGCAGTGTGTTTCAGTGTGTCTCTACCTGTATGTACTGCTACAGCAGTGTGTCTCTACCTGTATGTACTGCTACAGCAGTGTGTTTCAGTGTGTCTCTACCTGTATGTACTGCTACAGCAGTGTGTTTCAGTGTGTCTACCTGTATGTACTGCTACAGCAGTGTGTCTCTACCTGTATGTACTGCTACAGCAGTGTGTTTCAGTGTGTCTCTACCTGTATGTACTGCTACAGCAGTGTGTTTCAGCGTGTCTCTACCTGTATGTACTGCTACAGCAGTGTGTCTCTACCTGTATGTACTGCTACAGCAGTGTGTTTCAGCGTGTCTCTATCTGTATGTACTGCTACAGCAGTGTGTTTCAGCGTGTCTCTACCTGTATGTACTGCTACAGCAGTGTGTTTCAGTGTGTCTCTACCTGTATGTACTGCTACAGCAGTGTGTTTCAGTGTGTCTCTACCTGTATGTACTGCTGCAGCAGTGTGTCTCTACCTGTATGTACTGCTGCAGCAGTGTGTCTCTACCTGTATGTACTGCTACAGCAGTGTGTTTCAGTGTGTCTCTACCTGTATGTACTGCTGCAGCAGTGTGTCTCTACCTGTATGTACTGCTACAGCAGTGTGTTTCAGTGTGTCTCTACCTGTATGTACTGCTACAGCAGCGTGTCTCTACCTGTATGTACTGCTACAGCAGTGTGTTTCAGTGTGTCTCTACCTGTATGTACTGCTACAGCAGTGTGTCTCTACCTGTATGTACTGCTACAGCAGTGTGTCTCTACCTGTATGTACTGCTACAGCAGTGTGTTTCAGTGTGTCTCTACCTGTATGTACTGCTACAGCAGTGTGTTTCAGTGTGTCTCTACCTGTATGTACTGCTACAGCAGTGTGTCTCTACCTGTATGTACTGCTACAGCAGTGTGTTTCAGTGTGTCTCTACCTGTATGTACTGCTACAGCAGTGTGTGTCTCTACCTGTATGTACTGCTACAGCAGTGTGTCTCTACCTGTATGTACTGCTACAGCAGTGTGTTTCAGCGTGTCTCTACCTGTATGTACTGCTACAGCAGTGTGTCTCTACCTGTATGTACTGTTACAGCAGTGTGTTTCAGCGTGTCTCTACCTGTATGTACTGCTACAGCAGTGTGCAGCGTGTCTCTACCTGTATGTACTGCTACAGCAGTGTGTTTCAGCGTGTCTCTACCTGTATGTACTGCTACAGCAGTGTGTTTCAGCGTGTCTCTACCTGTATGTACTGCTACAGCAGTGTGTTTCAGCGTGTCTCTACCTGTATGTACTGCTACAGCAGTGTGTTTCAGTGTGTCTCTACCTGTATGTACTGCTGCAGCAGTGTGTCTCTACCTGTATGTACTGCTACAGCAGTGTGTCTCTACCTGTATGTACTGCTACAGCAGTGTGTCTCAGTGTGTCTCTACCTGTATGTACTGCTACAGCAGTGTGTCTCTACCTGTATGTACTGCTACAGCAGTGTGTTTCAGTGTGTCTCTACCTGTATGTACTGCTACAGCAGTGTGTCTCTACCTGTATGTACTGCTACAGCAGTGTGTTTCAGCGTCTCTACCTGTATGTACTGCTACAGCAGTGTGTTTCAGTGTGTCTCTACCTGTATGTACTGCTACAGCAGTGTGTTTCAGTGTGTCTCTACCTGTATGTACTGCTACAGCAGTGTGTCTCTACCTGTATGTACTGCTACAGCAGTGTGTTTCAGCGTCTCTACCTGTATGTACTGCTGCAGCAGTGTGTTTCAGTGTGTCTCTACCTGTATGTACTGCTACAGCAGTGTGTTTCAGTGTGTCTCTACCTGTATGTACTGCTACAGCAGTGTGTCTCTACCTGTATGTACTGCTACAGCAGTGTGTCTCTACCTGTATGTACTGCTACAGCAGTGTGTCTCTACCTGTATGTACTGCTACAGCAGTGTGTTTCAGTGTGTCTCTACCTGTATGTACTGCTACAGCAGTGTGTTTCAGCGTGTCTCTACCTGTATGTACTGCTGCAGACCTCTAGTACGTCCGTCTCTCGGCTCGGCCAGGTGAGTGTGCGATGTCACCAGGTCCCACCTGTCCAATCCAAAGGCTCCGTGTCTCTCCAGCGTTTCTCTGAGCTCTGCCACAGCCCCAATGTCCTCTGGGCTATACCCTCTCTGAGTCACCAGACGCCCCTCAGACACCTCTACAGAGGAGGAGGGGAATAAGGGGAGGGGGGAGGAGGAGGAGGGAGAAGAGGAGGAGGAGGAGGAGGGACGGGCTCTGAGGGAATGGGTGAGTAAGGATGGGAGGAGAGAGGGACCGTGTCTGGAGAAGTCTATGGGAGGAGAGTCTGAGAGGAGGAGAGAGAGAGGATGAGGGAGGGGAAGAGAGAGACAATTTTTATTTACCTACCCTGGGTAATAAACAGTGTGTGTACAGGTGTGTGTACCTATCCTGGGTAATAAACAGTGTGTGTACAGGTGTGTGTACCTATCCTGGGTAATAAACAGTGTGTGTACAGGTGTGTTTACCTACCCTGGGTAATAAACAGTGTGTGTACAGGTGTGTGTACCTATCCTGGGTAATAAACAGTGTGTGTACAGGTGTGTGTACCTATCCTGGGTAATAAACAGTGTGTGTACCTATCCTGGGTAATAAACAGTGTGTGTACAGGTGTGTGTACCTACCCTGGGTAATAAACAGTGTGTGTACAGGTGTGTGTACCTATCCTGGGTAATTAACAGTGTGTGTACAGGTGTGTGTACCTATCCTGGGTAATAAACAGTGTGTGTACAGGTGTGTGTACCTATCCTGGGTAATTAACAGTGTGTGTACAGGTGTGTGTACCTATCCTGGGTAATAAACAGTGTGTGTACCTATCCTGGGTAATAAACAGTGTGTGTACCTATCCTGGGTAATAAACAGTGTGTGTACAGGTGTGTGTACCTACCCTGGGTAATAAACAGTGTGTGTACAGGTGTGTGTACCTATCCTGGGTAATTAACAGTGTGTGTACAGGTGTGTGTACCTATCCTGGGTAATAAACAGTGTGTGTACCTATCCTGGGTAATAAACAGTGTGTGTACCTACCCTGGGTAATAAACAGTGTGTGTACCTACCCTGGGTAATAAACAGTGTGTGTACAGGTGTGTTTACCTACCCTGGGTAATAAACAGTGTGTGTACAGGTGTGTGTCGTAGATGTAGTCTCATGGTGCACGATTCCACCACGATGCTATCGTTGGTATTGAGGTTTCGGAGGTTGATGATCCCGGGAACGCAGTATCCACGCATCATCAGGTACTTGGTGTGGGACGCCTTGTGAGCCCTCACCTCGATCCCCCTTCGCCCCTCGCTCTCCTCCACCTCTTCATCATCATCATCCTCAGCCAGCGATGAGATACTGAGAGACAGACGGCAGAGAGACAGACAGGGCGTCAGTAAATATGAGAATATGGAACTCCCCTACTTATTTATTTGGACTGGGAAGCTAAAACTTTGAATTTGTCTCTATACTCCAGTATTTTGGATTTGAGATCAAATGTTTTATATGAGGCGACATTACAGACGGTCACCTTTAATTTGAAGGTATTTTCATACATATCTGTTAAACCGTTTTTAAATGAAAGCACTTGATGCTTCTCGTCCCCCCCATTTGAAGGCGCCATATTTATTTTGACCACGCCATGGCCACGTTCACTATCACGCCACCAAATGAAATGAAGGGCAGAAAGACTAATTCAACTCTGGTCTTTCATTGAATCAGATGGCTCATTCATCACATAATCTTTCAAATATTGCCAATTATTTGAATGACTACTTCGTGGAAAAACTCAGGTTTGAAATGCCAACAAACTGTGAGCCATCATATTCATGCACAAAATAAGAAAAGTACATTAAAACGTTATACAGTTAGTGTGGGAGAAGTGGAAACATTATTGTTGTCCATCAATAATGAGAAACCATCTGGTATCGACAACCTAGATGGAAACTACTGAGGTGTTGTCCATCAATAATGAGAAACCATCTAGTATCGACAACCTAGACGGAAACTACTGAGGTGTTGTCCATCAATAATGAGAAACCATCTAGTATTGACAACCTAGATGGAAGCTACTGAGGGTTTCTCATTATTGATGGACAACACCTCAGTAGTTTCCATCTAGGTTGTCAATACTAGATGGTTTCTCATTATTGATGGACAACACCTCAGTAGCTTCCATCTAGGTTGTCAATACTAGATGGTTTCTCATTATTGATGGACAACACATCTAGTATTGACAACCTAGATGGATACTACTGAGGATGGTAGAGGACTATGATGTCACTCCTAATTTCTTTAATCTGACCCTGGAGAAAAGCTAAAGTCATTCCACTACCCAAGAATGGTAAAGCACCCAAGAATGGTAAAGCACCCTTTGGGAGGCAGGTAGCCTAGCGGTTAGCGTTGAGCCAGTAACCAAATGGTCGGTGGTTCGACTACCCGAGCCGACAAGGTGAAAAATCTGTCGATGTCGACTTGAGTAAGGCTACCCTGTACTACCCTGTAAAACAACACATTACACTGCACCTATCATACTACTATGACTGACCCTGTAAAACAACACATTACACTGCACCTATCATACTACTATGTCTGACCCTGTAAAACAACACATTACACTGCACCTGTTTGGTGTATATAATGATACAACAATATATATATATATATATATTTTTACTGGTTCTACCAGCCGACCAATCAGCCGGCTCTTAGGAAACCTTTGAGGAAAAAATGTGTTTGATCATACACAATTTTTATTTTACCTTTATTTAACTAGGCAAGTCAGTTAAGAACAAATTCTTATTTTCAATGACGGCCTAGGAACAGTGGGTTAACTGCCTTGTTCAGGGGCAGAGCGACAAATCTTTACCTTGTCAGCTCAGGAATTCGATCTTGCAACCTTTCGGTTACTAGTCCAACGCTCTGACCACTAGGCTACCCTGCCACAATGCTATTCCTCGGTGTCTATGTGCGTTGATTATTCAACAATATACAAGTCAGCGGCCACAGCTAGTGAATTCCCTACAACTCTTAAACAATGACTTTTACAATGTGGGGCCAGAAATAAACTAGTCCTGAATATATCAAAGATTAAAAGCATTTGCATCCCAGTCTTATATAGAGCCATGATTGGTTAAAAAAAATAATCCCTGAGTTGTAGACCTCAGCTGAATCTGGTAATGAATCTGGATGATGGTTTTCAGGAGAATACATTTTACCCCAGGAGACCCATTAGGGGTGGTAACTGTTATCAGACTACATTTTACCCCAGGAGACCCATTAGGGGTGGTATCTGTTATCAGACTACATTCTACCACAGGAGACCCATTAGGGGTGGTAACTGTTATCAGACTACATTCTACCACAGGAGACCCATTAGGGGTGGTAACTGTTATCAGACTACATTCTACCACAGGAGACCCATTAGGGGTGGTAACTGTTATCAGACTACATTCTACCACAGGAGACCCATTAGGGGTGGTAACTGTTATCAGACTACATTCTACCACAGGAGACCCATTAGGGGTGGTAACTGTTATCAGACTACATTTTACCCCAGGAGACCCATTAGGGGTGGTAACTTATCAGACTACATTTTACCCCAGGAGACCCATTAGGGGTGGTATCTGTTATCAGACTACATTCTACCACAGGAGACCCATTAGGGGTGGTAACTTATCAGACTACATTTTACCCCAGGAGACCCATTAGGGGTGGTAACTTATCAGACTACATTTTACCCCAGGAGACCCATTAGGGGTGGTATCTGTTATCAGACTACATTTTACCCCAGGAGACCCATTAGGGGTGGTATCTGTTATCAGACTACATTTTACCCCAGGAGACCCATTAGGGGTGGTAACTGTTATCAGACTACATTCTACCACAGGAGACCCATTAGGGGTGGTAACTGTTATCAGACTACATTCTACCACAGGAGACCCATTAGGGGTGGTAACTGTTATCAGACTACATTTTACCCCAGGAGACCCATTAGGGGTGGTAACTTATCAGACTACATTCTACCACAGGAGACCCATTAGGGGTGGTAACTGTTATCAGACTACATTCTACCACAGGAGACCCATTAGGGGTGGTAACTGTTATCAGACTACATTCTACCACAGGAGACCCATTAGGGGTGGTAACTGTTATCAGACTACATTCTACCACAGGAGACCCATTAGGGGTGGTAACTGTTATCAGACTACATTCTACCACAGGAGACCCATTAGGGGTGGTAACTGTTATCAGACTACATTCTACCACAGGAGACCCATTAGGGGTGGTAACTGTTATCAGACTACATTCTACCACAGGAGACCCATTAGGGGTGGTAACTGTTATCAGACTACATTCTACCACAGGAGACCCATTAGGGGTGGTAACTGTTATCAGACTACATTCTACCACAGGAGACCCATTAGGGGTGGTAACTTATCAGACTACATTTTACCCCAGGAGACCCATTAGGGGTGGTAACTGTTATCAGACTACATTCTACCACAGGAGACCCATTAGGGGTGGTAACTGTTATCAGACTACATTCTACCACAGGAGACCCATTACAGGAGGTACCTGTAGATATCAAGGTAGCTTTATTCAAAATCAGGGGAATTTAGTCAGGAGTGAACTGATTCATGAATCACCTCTCTGTTCACATCAGGGGAGCTGAGGAGTGAACTGATTCATGAATCACTTCTCTGTTCACGTCAGGGGAACTGAGCCAGGAGTGAACTGATTCATGAATCACCTCTCTGTTCACATCAGGGGAGCTGAGTCAGGAGTGAACTGATTCATGAATCACCTCTGTTCACATCAGGGGAGCTGAGTCAGGAGTGAACTGATTCATGAATCACCGCTCTGTTCACATCAGGGGAACTGAGCCAGGAGTGAACTGATTCATGAATCACCTCTCTCTTCACATCAGGGGAGCTGAGTCAGGAGTGAACTGATTCATGAATCACCGCTCTGTTCACATCAGGTGAACTGAGCCAGGAGTGAACTGATTGATGAATCACTTCTCTGTTCACATCAGGGGAACTGAGCCAGGAGTGAACTGATTCATGAATCACTTCTCTGTTCACATCAGGGGAACTGAGCCAGGAGTGAACTGATTCATGAATCACTTCTCTGTTCACATCAGGGGAACTGAGCCAGGAGTGAACTGATTCATGAATCACTTCTCTGTTCACGTCAGGGGAGCTGAGTAGTGTAAGTCTTATTTTAAGTGTATGTAATTCTGTCCTGTTCTTGTCTAGTAATGTTCTGTCCGTCGTCATGTTTGATGTTCTGTGTGGAACCCCAGGAAGAGTAGCTGCTGCAATCACAACAACTTTTCATTTTAGACAGGGAGAAAGGAGGAGCGCCAGGGAAAGGGTGTCTGTCTGTGTGTGTGTGTGTAGGTGGGTGTGTGTAGGTGTGTCTGTCTGTGTGTGTGGAGGTAGGTGTGTGTGTAGGTGTCTGTCTGTGTGTGTGTAGGTGTCTGTCTGTGTGTGTGTAGGTGTCTGTCTGTGTGTGTGTAGGTGTCTGTCTGTGTGTGTGTAGGTGTCTGTGTGTGTGTAGGTGTCTGTGTGTGTGTAGGTGTCTGTCTGTCTGTGTGTGTGTGTGTGTGTGCAGGTGTGTGTGTGTGCAGGTGTCTGTCTGTCTCTGTGTGTGTGTGTAGGTGTCTGTGTAGGTGTGTGTGTGTAGGTGTATGTAGGTGTGTGTGTGTAGGTGTGTGTGTAGGTGTGTAGGTGTGTGTGTGTCTGTGTAGGTGTGTAGGTGTGTGTCTGTGTGTAGGTGTGTGTCTGTGTGTAGGTGTAGGTGTCTGTGTAGGTGTCTGTGTAGGTGTGTGTGTGTAGGTGTGTGTGTGTAGGTGTGTGTGTGTGTGTGTGTAGGTGTGTGTGTGTGTACCTCTTGACCACCTCATTGTCCACCATGGTGCTGTCCAACACCACTATGTGTTCAGGTATGGAGACGTGGACTGACAGCAGACCCAGAGTCATCAGACTGAGACAGGCCAGAGTGGCGCCCCCCGGGGACTCCAGAGGGAACTGCAACATCTGGAGACAACGCGTGATTGACTTAACAGCACATGTATTTCTACTTTATCTATACAGGAGATCCTCATTAAAACCTAATTAATTAAACCGTGTGTGAACTGAACATAGAGGCATCAGCATCTCAACTAGGACAAAGTATATATGAAGACTATGCTGCTATGTTTTGGAAGTGGCACTGACATTTCAGCTTTGTAGAGGAAACATCTCACTCTTAAATACTACAAACCACAAGGGAACTACACCCACCTCCGGGAGATCCAGAGGGAGAGAGGGGTCAAGGCCGGGTGCTGTACCCGACTCAAGCTCCTCCGTCTGGGTGAGAGGACAGGAGGCAGGGTCCCTGGAGGTAGACTCAACTCCATGGATGGTAAAAGATGAGACCTGTACTTCCGCTTGGTTCTGGTTGTGGGCTGAATTGTCCCCGTTCTCCTCAAATTGCAAGATCTCTGTGTTCCTCCCTCTCTCTTCTGTCTCCATATTGTCATCTTTCTCTCTCTCCTCCTCCTCCTCCTCTCTTTCCTTATCCATATTCTCATCACTTCTCTCCTCCCCTCTCTCCAAACTCTCCTCCCCTCTCTCCAAACTCTCCTCCCCTCTCTCCTTCTCCATGCTCTCCTCCGCTCTCTCCTCCCCTCTCTCCTTCTCCATGCTCTCCTCCCCTCTCTCCTCCCCTCTCTCCTCCTCTCCTCTCTCCTCCCCTCTCTCTTTCTCCATGCTCTCCTTCTCCTCTCTCCTTCTCTGCTCTCCTTCTCCATGCTCTCCTCCCCTCTCCTTCTCCATGCTCTCCTTCTCCATGCTCTCCTTCTCCATGCTCTCCTTCTCCATGCTCTCCTCCTCTCTCCTCCCCTCTCTCCTTCTCCATGCTCTCCTCCCCTCTCTCCTTGCTCTCCTCTCTCCTCTCTCCTTCTCCATGCTCTCCTCCTCCTCTCTCCTCCCTCTCTCCTTCTCCATGCTCTCCTCCCTCTCTCCTCCCTCTCTCCTTCTCCATGCTCTCCTCCCCTCTCTCCTCCCCTCTCTCCTTCTCCATGCTCTCCTCCGCTCTCTCCTCCCTCTCTCCTCCCCTCTCTCCTTCTCCATGCTCTCCTCCGCTCTCTCCTCCCTCTCTCCTCCCCTCTCTCCTTCTCCATGCTCTCCTCCCCTCTCTCCTCCCCTCTCTCCTTCTCCATGCTCTCCTCCCCTCTCTCCTCCCCTCTCTCCTTCTCCATGCTCTCCTCCGCTCTCTCCTCCCTCTCTCCTCCTCTCTCTCCTTCTCCATGCTCTCCTCCGCTCTCTCCTCCCTCTCTCCTCCCCTCTCTCCTTCTCCATGCTCTCCTCCTCTCTCCTCTCCTCTCTCTTTCTCCACGCTCTCCCTCTTCTTTTTCTCCTTCTCTTTCTCCCCTCCTTCGTGTATGAAGACCGTAGCGGGGTGGTTGTCTCCAGTCCCGTTCTCGCACAAGGCCTGCATGAAGTCAAACACCTCTGTACACAGACCCGTGGGCAGACGCCATGTAAAACACCTACAGGAAGTGAGGGGGAGAGGGGGAGGAAGTGAGGGGGAGAGGGGGAGGAAGTGAGGGGGAGAGAGGAGAGTGGGGGGAGAGGGGGATGAAAGTGGGAGGAAGTGAGGGGGAGAGGGGGAGGAAGTGAGGGGGAGAGGGGGAGGAAGTGAGGGGGAGAGGTGGTGAGAATAGGCCAGGTGAAAACTTATTTCTGGCAAGACTGCATGGCAATTCAATTTTCAACCTGTAGTGTTAATAACCTGTTTTAATGTTACTAACCTGTAGTGTTAATAACCTGTTTTAATGTTACAAACCTGTAGTGTTAATAACCTGTCTTAATGTTACAAACCTGTAGTGTTAATAACCTGTTTTAATGTTACAAACCTGTAGTGTTAATAACCTGATTTAATGTTACTAACTCGTAGCAGTGTTACTAACCTGTAGTAACAAGTAGTAGTGTTATCACCCTGTAGTAGTGTTACTAACCTGTAGTAACTAGTAGTAGTGTTATTACCCTGTAGTAGTGTTACTAACCTGTAGTAACTAGTAGTGTTATCACCCTGTAGTAGTGTTACTAACCTGTAGTAACTAGTAGTAGTGTTATCACCCTGTAGTAGTGTTATTACCCTGTAGTAACTAGTAGTAGTGTTATTACCCTGTAGTAGTGTTACTAACCTGTAGTAACTAGTAGTAGTGTTATTACCCTGTAGTAACTAGTAGTAGTGTTATCACCCTGTAGTAACTAGTAGTAGTGTTATCACCCTGTAGTAGTGTTACTAACCTGTAGTAACTAGTAGTAGTGTTATTACCCTGTAGCAGTGTTACTAACCTGTAGTAACTAGTAGTAGTGTTATTACCCTGTAGTAGTGTTACTAACCTGTAGTAACTAGTAGTAGTGGTATTACCCTGTAGTAGTGTTACTAACCTGTAGTAACTAGTAGTAGTGTTATCACCCTGTAGTAGTGTTATTACCCTGTAGTAACTAGTAGTGTTATCACCCTGCAGTAGTGTTACTAACCTGTAGTAACTAGTAGTAGTGTTATTACCCTGTAGTAGTGTTATTACCCTGTAGTAACTAGTAGTAGTGTTATCACCCTGTAGTAGTGTTACTAACCTGTAGTAACTAGTAGTAGTGTTATTACCCTGTAGTAGTGTTACTAACCTGTAGTAACTAGTAGTAGTGTTATTACCCTGTAGTAGTGTTATTACCCTGTAGTAACTAGTAGTAGTGTTATTACCCTGTAGTAGTGTTACTAACCTGTAGTAACTAGTAGTAGTGTTATTACCCTGTAGTAGTGTTACTAACCTGTAGTAACTAGTAGTAGTGTTATTACCCTGTAGTAGTGTTACTAACCTGTAGTAACTAGTAGTAGTGTTACTAACCTGTAGTAACTAGTAGTGTTATTACCCTGTAGTAGTGTTATTACCCTGTAGTAGTGTTACTAACCTGTAGTAACTAGTAGTAGTGTTATTACCCTGTAGTAGTGTTATTACCCTGTAGTAACTAGTAGTAGTGTTATTACCCTGTAGTAGTGTTACTAACCTGTAGTAACTAGTAGTAGTGTTACTAACCTGTAGTAACTAGTAGTAGTGTTATCGCCCTGTAGTAGTGTTACCAACCTGTAGTAACTAGTAGTAGTGTTACTAACCTGTAGTAACTAGTAGTAGTGTTATCACCCTGTAGTAGTGTTACCAACCTGTAGTAACTAGTAGTAGTGTTACCAACCTGTAGTAACTAGTAGTAGTGTTATTAACCTGTAGTAACTAGTAGTGTTAATACCCTGTAGTAGTGTTATTAACCTGTAGTAACTAGTAGTAGTGTTACTAACCTGTAGTAGTGTTATTACCCTGTAGTAACTAGTAGTGTTATCACCCTGTAGTAGTGTTACCAACCTGTAGTAACTAGTAGTAGTGTTATTACCCTGTAGTAGTGTTACCAACCTGTAGTAACTAGTAGTAGTGTTATTACCCTGTAGTAGTGTTACTAACCTGTAGTAGTGTTATTACCCTGTAGTAACTAGTAGTAGTGTTATCACCCTGTAGTAGTGTTACTAACCTGTAGTAACTAGTAGTAGTGTTATCACTCTGTAGTAGTGTTACTAACCTGTAGTAACTAGTAGTAGTGTTATTACCCTGTAGTAGTGTTACTAACCTGTAGTAACTAGTAGTAGCGTTACTACCCTGTAGTAGTGTTACTAACCTGTAGTAACTAGTAGTAGTGTTATTACCCTGTAGTAGTGTTACTAACCTGTAGTAACTAGTAGTAGTGTTATTACCCTGTAGTAGTGTTACTAACCTGTAGTAACTAGTAGTGTTATTACCCTGTAGTAGTGTTACTAACCTGTAGTAACTAGTAGTAGTGTTATTACCCTGTAGTAACTAGTAGTAGTGTTATTACCCTGTAGTAGTGTTACTAACCTGTAGTAACTAGTAGTAGTGTTATTACCCTGTAGTAGTGTTATTACCCTGTAGAAACTAGTAGTAGTGTTATTACCCTGTAGTAGTGTTACTTGCCTGTAGTAACTAGTAGCAGTGTTATTACCCT